>SZWC01004236.1:121334-151041 GCA_023375785.1 Penium margaritaceum
GGGGGGGGTTTCAGCCAGTATGTTTCCACCACTCACCAGTTGTGGTAGACACCCAGCATGCCACGGTCATAGATGATCCTCAGGGTTGGGCTCTCTTGGGGCACCACATTCATGACCCACACCGGCTTGTCACTCAGGGCAGCACCAAAGCCACCAAGGTTTGCATTCATGTCCATGACATTACGGATGCTGTCCTCCTCCACCTTGGATCCTAGCAACTCCCAGTAGGTGTCAACTCGCGATTTCCACACCTTCTGCACTTACAAACATGCACAGGAAGCAGGTAGGCACAAAAAATGAGGCAAGAGGCAGTATAGGTGAGATGCTTGCTGAGCAGTTGTGTTCTGGGGAGTAACACATCATCATAACCCCAAGCTAGTCTCATAAGGACAAGCCTCCACAGAGCTCAAACAACAGATCCCAGGCCATTTCACAGACGTACCGAGTCTGTCTTGTAAGCCGACTCCTCCACACCCACTTCTTCCAAGCGAGGAGGGATGGCAGTCAGGCGCTTAGGCCATGGTGCGACCTTCATGTGATCCTCTGCATTCCAGAAGCAGAAGTAGGCGTGGCGTCATTCGAGGCATCTGGCCTAACGTCTCAAAAAGAAGTAAATGAGCTTGGGAGAGTTGTAGATTGGGGGGGGTGGGGGGGGGGAGGGGTCAAGGCCCTTAGTAAGCTCACCGTCAGGCATGGGGTTAATGCAGGTACCCAATTTAGTGTACCATGCCATGTCTGGCTTCTTATCCTCCCCTGAGCACATCGGGGGTTCTGTACCTTCAGCCCGTGTGCGGTAACACTTTGAGTCCGTTGGCTTCTGGAAAATGACAGTTTGGCCCTCGTGGGCGGCAATGGTCCAGCAGAGGCGGCTGCATGTCAAGTAGCGGGAAGGTAAGTGACGCACACTGAGAATCCCGCAAATTCCACTTCCACAAAGCACCATGAATGATGGAACAGAGTCTAGATGCCGAACGGCATGCATTCCACCCTGGCCGTTCACTTGATCTGACACACTGTGTACTTACTTCGTTACATCCGTGACCTCCTTCCAGAGACGTTTGCTCTCCTCATCATCACGATATGCAGGAGGAGCAGACCATGCCCAGTAACCTCCAGGGCGCAGCAGTCTATCCAACTCGATCAGGAGGACGCCATCTGGGAGAAACGCAGCAAAGAAACATGTTCTTTGCAGTCAGTTCAAAGCTAGCCATATGAACAGTCAAAAAGACCATGCCCACTGTAATCATATGCAAGAGAACCAAACTTGGATCTAGATCAACAGGATCTAGAGCACTGCATTCATCGCGACACACAAACCACTGCGTTTGTTCATTGCGTTTGCCATCAAAATAAAAGCTGCATTCACCAATCCCCTTCTTCACATGCCATCAAAAACTGGCCAGTATTCCCGTCAATTCCACTGGTCATGGCCAGAAGAATGGTGCAAGCAGCACGTTTCTGGCCCACACAAATTAGGCCGCCCACAGAGAATTTTGTCACCCAACCAGCCAGGCACTGTAAACAGAAGTGCCACCCAACCAGGTGCAACAGACACAAATACCCAAGCGGCCCAACACACTCCTGTGATTCCTGAGATGCACCCAAATTTTCAGGTCTCAGTTCTCAAACTCACCTCTCTGAGCCCAGTCGATGCGGCAGCGGGAGCAGTGAGACAGGTCAAATGACTTCGAGGGGTAGGGGAGCCGAGAGGTGCCAAGCACACCCAACCATGCGGGAATGCCACGCTCCAGGGCAAACTGAATCTGGTTCTGGTGAATGTCGTTGGGGGCGACGGACATGGCAATGATGTTCTGAGCGAGAAGGAATCCTCCAAAAGACGCGACGCCGCAGCCAATGTCAAGGACTGTCCGAATCTTGCCACCCAGTGACAGATCCCCGTCAGCATTACCAAGCATTTTCCCAAGCCCCTCAATGTACTTGTCAGCTCCGTTGTGGAAGTGTGTTCCGCCCCCAGGGAAGTTGATCTTTTCACCCTCGACCACCATCCAGTGCTGGTCTGACTTCTCCGTGGCGAGGAACGTGTGTGGCACATTAGCAGTCCACACCCAGTCCCTAGACTTGGGCCACCGGATAGGTGTCTGCAGACACCCGGAAGAGAACAGACAAAAGAGCATGGAGTAACCCACTTCAGTGAGTGTTGCGGGGTAACCCACTCCCCTTCATAACAGGATGCGAGTTTGCTTTCCACATGTTCGTTTGGGTGCCACTCCTACGTATGCACCAAGAGACAGACAAGATTCTTTTCTATCTTCGTCAAACCAATGGAAAGAACGTAGAGATTTAGGTGAAGTTTCGTGTCACTTGTTGAAAGGGAAATCCAGTGTTTAAGAGTTCAGTATCAAAGCCCAAGACACCACAGGGGAGAGGAGAGAGACAGCTTTTCCCCGAGACGTTGCAGATCATGATGTACATTCTGATCATTGAGAAAAGGGGGCATGCGTCCCAGAGCAGGAAAGTTGGGGTCCGGGCACAGTGTATGGTGGGTGGTCGTACCTTGTAGCCAGTGGGCGGGGGGATGAGGCACCGCAAACGGAATTTAGATGTTGGGCAGTGACGCTCGTAGTGCTCCATCAGACCCGTGTTCAGCTTCAATTTCATTTTCTTGTGGATCTTATGGTCCAGGCAGGGAATGACATCCACTAGTTCAGGGTCACAAACCTGCAGTCCAGGGGGCAAGACAAGGTTGTGACCAAAGGGACTTTCCACTAAGGCATGCGGGTCAAACACGAGCGAAGGTATATAAAAAGGGTCCACTGAGGGTGGTCGAACTTACCGGGTACTCTTCAACGTCCTTGCCATCGGTAGGCTCATTCTCTGGCTCATCCTCTGACTTCTTTTTCTTCTTCTTTTTCTTCTTCTCCTCTGACTCATCACCATCCTTGCTCGTCTTCTCGTCTTTCTCTTCCTTCGCGTCATCATCATCATCTGACTTCTTTTTCTTCTTCTTCTCTGACTTTTCCTCGTCATCATCGTCCCCACTTTCTTTCTTGGAGCTCGTCTCCTTCTCCGCTTCCTCCTCCTCCCGCTTTGCTTCCTTCTTCTTCTCTTCCTCCTCCACTTTCACGGACTCCTCTTTACTGCAGCGGAAAAGAAAGCCACGAGAAGGTTAGAAAGGCATGCCACACGCAATCACCTCAAACATGCACTCGACACAGAAAGGACAGGCGAGCCGCTGGGGTAGGGATACTGTCCTGGCCGACATACCTTTCCTCGGTCTGAGTGGGGAGGCTGGAATCTGTTTCCGCTTCCTTCTCCTCCGTTAAGGTTGCCTTCATTTCAGTGTCAGCTTTGGACGATGGTTTGAGGCTCGCGCTAGGAGCCCCATTCTGGCTCTGGTCCTGTTGGGTGACGCTATCTGTCACAGCGTCCTTCTCTTTCGTTAGCTCCAAATTGAAATCTGTCTCCGTCACAGTGGCACTGCTGGTGTCCCCATCGTCCGACGAGAACTTTGGTTTCAGTCGAGGAAGAGGCGCGGAGTCGTCGTCCTCGTCCACCAGCACTGATCCGCCCATCTTGCGGTTGCCCTGCTCCACAGGGAACCGCGAGGACTTTCAGACTAGGGGCTCATTGTTGACACATTCAAGCCACACAGCACATGTCATCAGCCCCACATCACATTGAGTCCTCAGCCACACATGTGAAACCGTGTAACAGTTTTGGCACACGTGCAAAGAAATGGCGACAGACGTACTCAAGTGCAGACTAAGACCCTAAGCGGACCATTGGCGCGACCTCTGGCTGTAGACCTCGCAGACTACCTCCAAACATGGCAGCAGTGCTCCGGAGTGCGCAATGCTGGTTCATCACATCCATGCAACACTCCACGGCATGGACTACGGCATGGACTGTGCAGACCTGCAGTCCCTGAGCAAGAGAGATAGGCAGATCCATGTAGATCCGAATAGGGTGTGCGCCATCTAGCACCTCACGCGAAGTAAATCACCACTGGCTCTCGTGGAAGCGACACGTTCCCAAGGACAAAAAGGGGCTACTCCTTGCCCCTATGGATTCGAGTGCCGGTAGCATTTAACAGCGAATCTGGCCCTGCTGAGGCTTACCGCGGAGACGCTCCGCATGGCAGCAGTGATTTGGGCATGGCCAGAGGAGACGTAGCTTCTGAAGTTGCTGTTGAACGCGGTGAAGTAGTAGAGCGAGAGGACCGCGAAGAGGAAGAACATGAAGCATCCGACAAGGAAGATCCGGCGTCCATTGTTGATTGACTCCTGCCGCCGCAACTTGGGCGACAGAAGTGACTGACTACTCTGCATTTTGCTTGGTGGTGGGCCCTTGGCTGAACACAGTGAACTCGCCGATGAATCGTGTCACTGAATGCAGATGGAAGCAGAAAGATGAAGTGTTGCCTTCGAAGATTTCAAGGCCCGCAGCAACAAGTACGGCACAGAGAATCGTCGAAGTGCTGCGTGACGGCGACAGCACCCATTTGCCAAAGGCGTGCTCCGCATTCCGCGAAATGACGAGCCTGACGGCGAAGCAGCACACGCGGCAATCCCAACTTTCCCGCGCACTCTCGCTAGGTGACGGGCGGACAGATGTGGACGGCCGGGGTGCGCCTACGAAGCGAGCGGCTGCGACTTCCCTCGGCATCAATCGTTGAGGGAATGATAGGACATTTCGGATCGGAGACACGCTGTTTGTTGGGTTCGGTGTTCCCGGCGCGGAGTAGGCCTACTCGCAATGGGGGAAACAGACCGCCGGGGGGTGTAGCGAGGGAGATTGGTAGGACGGTCACATCATCAGTCAAATCCAAGGGCGACCATCACAGGCGGCCGCACGAGGCAGACGGCCGGTCAATCATCTCGACGGCCGCCCGCCTGAATAGGACGTCCGCGGTCGTGCGCAACGGATTGTGCAGCTCAACCTAGCGGGATGCCCTATGCAGCTCGGGATCGGGCATGAACGAAAGCCTCGATAAAGGTTTTTTCTGGACCCTGGTTCTATCCCGACGGAGAAAGGGGAGCTACCACAACACCAAACAGCTCCCATGACATGTACCGGCCCCTCTATGTTCCTGTCCTAATCTGGGTAAAGAAAAAACTGGGCATTATTTCAGAAATTGATGGGTTTTTCAATAATTTATGAATAAAATACCAAAACATTACATCCCAAACATTCAAAACAAAAACATTTTGAGATTTTTCGTGCAAAACATTGTGGACATCGACAAGATACACCATTAATGATCTTTTCTATAAGAAATATGTATATTATATAATTAATTGTTACTATGGGTATGCGTATACCTCTCCTATGAAATTCCTAAAGAGAGTGGGAAGTTAATCGTACGTAAGGGTTTTGAAATGCCCATGTAAGGAGCCTCGTAGGTGTGGAGGGGATGTTGTAAACATTTCTGTTACAACCAGGCGAAGAAAAAACTTCTACCATGAACTATGTTACTAAGAATATACTAATGCTAATGTGTGTGTCTGCATGTGTGGATGTAAGCATGCGCATATGTACAAGTGTGCGAATGTAGGTGTGTGTGTGTGTGTGTGTGTGTGTGTGTGTGTGTGTGTGTGTGTGTGTGTGTGTGCGTGCGTGCGTGCGTGCGTGCGTGCGTGCGTACGTGCGTGCGTGAGTGTGTGTGTGTGTGTGTGTGTGTGTGCGTGCGTGCGTGCGTGCGTGCGTGCGTACGTGCGTGCGTGAGTGTGTGTGTGTGTGTGTGTGTGTGTGCGTGCGTGCGTGCGTGCGTGCGTGCGTACGTGCGTGCGTGAGTGTGTGTGTGTGTGTGTGTGTGTGTGCGTGCGTGCGTGCGTGCGTGCGTGCGTACGTGCGTGCGTGAGTGTGTGTGTGTGTGTGTGTGTGTGTGCGTGCGTGCGTGCGTGCGTGCGTGCGTACGTGCGTGCGTGAGTGTGTGTGTGTGTGTGTGTGTGTGTGCGTGCGTGCGTGCGTGCGTGCGTGCGTACGTGCGTGCGTGAGTGTGTGTGTGTGTGTGTGTGTGTGTGCGTGCGTGCGTGCGTGCGTGCGTGCGTACGTGCGTGCGTGAGTGTGTGTGTGTGTGTGTGTGTGTGTGCGTGCGTGCGTGTGTGTGTGTGTGTGTGTGTGTGTGAGAGAGAGAGAGAGAGAGAGAGAGAGAGAGAGAGAGAGAGAGAGAGAGGGCTAGAAACTTAACAGCTTACAAGCATGTGGTCATTTTTTTTGCATTGATGAATCACCATTTGGTAGTGAAATGAAATTTCACATAGGGCCCTTGCAATAGTACCTTGTTCGGCATGGAACAAATTTTGACCAAGTTTATGTTCAAATGAAGTTTTGACAATCATCGATGTTTTCTAATTTGTCGAATGACATAGCAGACTCATTCTGATAGGGACAACGTCATTTGTATCCATTTTCTGAAGTAAAACGACGACTATATGAACACATCGTATAAAATGTTGGTTTTCTTGCCCACTATATGAGAAGACGCCTCTGGTTTACTGCTTGTTTGTCGGGATATATGTAGGTGGCATCCAGATCCCACACATGGACTCTTGAATGGGTGATTCTTGAACTATGTGACAACCAAGACTCATAGGTCTCTTGCTTGTTCTTTGGCTTACTCAAAAGAGATTTTACCTTTACCCATGGAGGTGGAGGTAGACATCTCAGAGCAGCAAGGAGACACGATTAGACGACAGATGGACAATGAGAGAGGAGGGTCCCTGTGTAATCCCGACTTCTCGCCTTCACGTGTTTGTTCCCTCACACCTCACCCTATTTCTTTCTACAATGGTCTTATAACTATGAGAACATGTAAGAAATGAATAGGTGAGGTAGTAAGTTCTCACACTGCCCACGGTTTGGGAAGTGGTGGCCGCCACTACCTTCATCACCAAATTTTCATTAGCTGCAATCATAGCTCTCATGCTATCGCAACAATGTTTGGCGCATGGCCTTTAAACCTCAAAATCTGTCTATCTGAGATCATGGAGCCCATAGCAGCTATATGATGCCCAAAGCTTCCATCACATTGAGGCACGCCGCTGCGGTGGTGCTGGAAGCACCACCGCAGCAGCGTGCCTCAATGAGCCATGTTGTAGTGAGTTCTTAGAAAGTACCAATCCTGGAGGGTGCGTCAGCAGGGACAAGGTAACCTCCAAGGTGCTCAAGCTCAGTAGCACGTTAAAAATAGGAAGATGTTAGAGAGCTCAAAGATGAGCCCACTGGTAAAGGAGAGGCAAGAGGTGAGCAGACCATTTGAATCTTTATCAAGACTATGCGTCCAGTAAGCATCTAACGTCTCATCATTACGCATTTGTAGTTAATGGAAGAGGACCATCACAACACTCGTAACAGCATGGCCGGTTACTGTCTTGTGATGATAGATGAGCGTATATGCTCCCAAATGATCAGCTATGTCAACATTTGAAGTTCAGATCTCATCAGTGAAATCATCTTCACAATTAATAACGAGGGCACAAACAACATGTGCAAACTCAAGGGTTGAGGGACAAAAGGGGTGGTAACAAAATAACTATTACAGTAAAAAGTGCTAAGTTAGTATTTCACCAAAAAGCCAAAGAGCTCAAGTGCACTTCCTAAGAGAAGAAGGTGAGCTTAGCGATGGAATGTGGCAAAGAGGACTGAATTTTATGTTAACGTTGCAGGAAAAGAAGCGCTCATAAAATGACAAAAGCCATAACAAATTGATGACAGTAATACCAACATCAGTGTATGTTACCTAGCCGTACAATGCATTGGTGTAACTAGTGGAGGATGCGTTTCGAACAACAGTGGCAGAGGCAACATCGACGACACTAGTAGAGGGGTGACAAGCAGTTCGAAAACATGCTACATGATGATGTCATCATCTGATTTGTCTAGCTCGGCCTTGTTGGTATCAACATCATGATGGTAGTGCTTAACACTTGACAGTCCTTACGCAGACAAACCACCTTTGCCGTGTATACTCTTCTCAGGTGAAGAACCAAGGAGAGTTGAGGCGTCAAATGCACAACCACTCCCGGTTGACTGGTTCTCCATAGGGTAGAAGATGCTCGTCGCTCGTGATGCGTACCTATTTGGTCTCTGAAGATCTTTCACCAATGGACTTTAATTCTTAAGAACTCAGGGTTACATGCAACAGCTGTAGCATGGAAGTTGTCACAACGGCTATAAAATGACTGGAGACTTGTTTGGCTGCACGAGAAGGTGGATGTGCTAAGCTGATCCGTAAACTGCCATATTTTTGGGTGTTTTTTCACCTGTCCTGGCGAGATAGGTCTAGAAATGAGATGTGGAGAGTAAAATAGAGGAAACAACATGGCTGGACAGCACAAGGGCAAAGAGCATTGCTGTTGTGGCTGTTGTGACATGATGAGGCTGAGATTGCCATTATCGATGTAACTGTTGTGGTCAGTTGTGCCTTTTGAGTGAGACACAAAAGGAATGAGGGGGGTGAATGTGGTTTGAGCATTTCACCATGCAAGTGACCTCTTGACTTCACTCACATGCACCACTCTGAAGGAAGCTGACTTATGCCGACACCTGTTAGGAGTTCTGAACACATTAGGAGTGCGCTCCTTTTAAGGCACAAGAGCTCCATCAACACAGACTCCACGTGATCACTGATGTAGATGATTCAAGAATGAGGATAAAATTATATCTATATGAGCCACAAAAACCTGATGCTGACTAACCAAGTACAATGGATCACAAGATAAACTTCTTGTATGAGGTATAGACCTACATGCTACATCCGTTTGTGGACAATGTGGTATTATCTCATGGTGCATGTTCTGTTGTTGATTACTAGGTACATGGATTGATGATCCCTAGGGGTTGTAGTACAAGGATGTCTGAACCATGGTACCAAAAGCCACCTCCGAATAGAATATCCGGTGTACCGACTCGATCCCGTGGATGGCGCCAAGACCCCATGTGATTCCTCCTCACATGGATGGTCACGTCAACCACAACATCCTGAGCTCTGCTCCTCACTTGTATTAGCTAGTGAACTAACCACCTCTGACAGGGAAGTTGTGAAAGCGAAGATATTATAAATGTTTTACACCTTCTTTATTACAAGCATGTGTTTTATACCCTAAACTTAATCACACATACACTTTACCTTCAAGTATAGTAACACCTTAGCATTACATCTCAAGAAGAGCTCAAGTGATCAATATGCAAGGGAGAATCAAGCAAGGATTAACAAATCAACGTGCAAGATAATACCTTTTATAGATGTCCGTCCAGGCCTAGAACCCAAATGCACATTCTTGAGCATTGGCTTGACCCAAATACATCACCAATAGACTTGCGCTATGGGCTTGACATATAAGCATTCTAGTGCCAAAATGGTGGACCAACCATGTAGCTTCCAAGAAGCTACTTTCTTTCTTGGAAGCTTCCTTCACAACCAATATGTGCATGGGACCTTGCTCGAACTCATGACATCTAACTTGGCCAAATCAACAGGATGGTCAAGTCAATCATTCATCAACATGGTGTACTCACAGGTTATATCTCACATAAGACAGAGCATAGTTGACGAATCCTACATTGGATCCAGAAATCATACCTCGGTAAGGGACAAAGCATTTATGATCCATCCTACGACAGTGAATAAATATACACATATTGAATAAATCTTTCCCTTGCACCTTGCATCAGCTGTCATGATAATTCTTTATCACCCGCACTAACCATGCCAATACCTTGCCTACTCGCTTGGTAGATATCTTTGTCCACTAAGCATGTGAACCTGACGTACTCGAGCTCCACTGTAATCTTGCAGAGCAAGTCTTGCACATAGTTCGGTGTGCGTTGCGTGCCGGCAGGGGTCTGGATTCTCGGACATGTCAATGGCACTCATGTTGTCAATCTTGATGACCGTTGTCCTTGCTTGTAATATCTTCATCTCGTAAAGCAAGTTGCATAGCCACTACATCACTTTACACACCTCAGACAAGACAATGTACTTGGCTTCTGCTTTTCACAGAGAGACACATTCCTTCTTGCTAATTACCCAACTGACAATACCTCTACTTAGCATACACACAAAGCTTGAGGTGGATTTTTTTCATGTATCCTACCCCCCTAGATCAGTGTTGGTGAAGCACATAAGTCAAAGTTACGCGGGTCTCATACATGGCCAATGGTGGGGAAATCATGCAATGGATTTCTAGTACACTCGATTAGTGCGCTCCAGCACAATGCACTAACACCATGCACTCTACCACGAGTGCACACAAACAGTGTGATCTCAACTCTTTTTTATATTTTTCTACTCTCTTTATCCCTCTCAAACCATATATATATCCTTCTCTCTTTCTCTATACCTCTCTCCCTCTAACCCTGCCTCTTCATCCATGTCTTTTTCTCTCTATTTCAATCTCTCCCTCTCTCCCCCCCTCTCTCTCTATCTCCTCTCTCTCTCCCCCCCCTCTCTCTCTCCCTCTGTTTCTCTTGATCTCTCTCTCTCTCTCTCTCTCTCTCTCTCTCTATGTATATATATTTCTACCCCTTTCCCTCAAATAAAATATTCTATAATTGTATGCTCACTCATGTTTTTTAACACAGAACAATTCTCATCACTGTTTTGGTTTGTACACTATTTTATAAGAATAACATATTCATTGGCAGCTGGCCTTTACTAGTATTTCTCCATACATATTGTAATCTTTTTGTATTAATTTTGTTTACTTACCAGACTTATAACAGTCTTACGAAGATATCATACCAAGACATAGATCGTCGTCGCTCAGGGGGAGGCCGCATAACTTACGTTCTGTCGCATTGAGTAGCCGACATGTCGCTATCACGCGTCAAAGAGTGACGGCCATCAATATTTACCAGAATTATGCAAGAAATCCTAATGTCTCGCTGACCTGATCACCGTCAGAAGACCGAAGAGAGACTCGTCCCGTTTCTAAGACCCCCTAGTACAAGACACGGTATGTATGGGTCAGTGTGGTCGATTTGTGTGACAAAGTGCCCTTATCATGCACTCTATATGCAATACTGTAGAGTTTTATCTGAAATCATTTGTGATGTCAGTTAATGAGAGGGGAACATAGTGTGTGATGATTAATCCATCTAATCTCGAACAAAATATTTAGTACAAGAACAAAATTTATCGTTTCTGATGAGAAGGCGGTTTTTCACAACGAGACATAAAATTCATAGTGTAAAGGACACGTTTCTTTGTATGGAATTAATTATTTCCCACACTTCTTGATGTCAATATCATTAGCGATGGATCAAAAAAGAAAATCTGAACGAGTGATCACGCTGACAATACATAGAATATTACTGCACGCATTTTAAAACGTTATTTTGAGAGAGGATGACACGCTTTCATTTCTCTATGGAGAACAGCTAGATTGAGGGTTAGTATCCACATTGATGAAAACATTGAATTGATGGTCTTTGAATTTGTTTCTTTCAATTGCAAGAACATTTATAAAGAAGAGCGGGGATCTGAATATCAGCAGAATGGGGCCGCTTCTTTTATGTTCCAAGTTGTGTCTCAAATATCACAGCAAGTAGGTTTTCGCCGACTCGGTGTCAATCTTAGGTCACAAACTACAATGGTTTGCTCATTAAAATGCTAGATTATTCCTCGTTATACAACCTTTTTAGAATGAGGTTGTCATACACGGAGTGCGTGATAAGTGCAGTTTCACACTCAATTTGAGTGCACTGGCCATACTCACTACCCCGTACACTGGGGCCATATCTCGACCACCTTTCAAGGACAGAAGTGAAGAAGCTGACGAGTCACTACAGGCCATGACAACGAAAGTAAACTATCGTCAGTGAGTAGGTGGCCGCCGAGTTGAGTACGAGAAGCTGCTTGGAGCGATCGATTGGACGGTTAAAACTAGTGAACCAGAAAGGGAAAGAAGAAATGTGATTCATGACTTGCATTTGAATTGTACTTCAAAGCTACCACAAACGAAATATTCAAACATTTCTACGTCCCAAAGATGATGATTGTTGTACGAGGTTATAAAAACCAAATAAAACATAATTAACGTTGTGCATCATTTTTGTGATTGGTCTTTAGATGTACTATTCTTTTTTACATCTGGTAAACATTTCAACCACATAATGACTGGCCTTGAATATGCAAAAAACACACAATGTTATAAAAATCAAAGATTAATTCCACCTCGGTAAGTTCCTTCCTAAGAAAAATATTCACAAGCCACATAGGACAACATAGAAGGTGCCACTGGACACACAAGAAAAATGAGCACACTGACTGTACTCTTAGTGCACTTTTGTATGGTGACGAAGCGCACTGACCACATACACTAGTCCCACAAACTAGGGTCACTTCTTAAGAAGCAAATTATTTGGCCATATAGGACAAAACACATGGTGTGCTTGGACATATCAGACAAATCAACATGCTGAGTGCGCTCTTAGTGTATTTTTTATGGTGAGTGAGCGTACTTGCCACATGCACTAGCTCCACGTACTGGGATCCTTCATGAGAAGATAACTGTTTGGCCATATAAGACACAAAAAATCAAGGTGTGCTCGGACACATGAGACAAATAAATATACTGAGTACGTTCCTATTTTAATCTTGTATGGTGACTGAGCACACTTGCCACATACATGAGCACCACACACCAGGGTCGTTCCTAAGAAGATAACTGTCTGGCCATAGAAGAAACATTTACACTCCTTCCACACACTATTGAAGACGTGTAGGCATGGGTGTAAAGAACGCCTTATAAGGAGATCAAACTCAAGGCACACAGTAAAAAGGGAGTATGTGAAATGGTCACGATTCACCATACCTCGCAAGTCTAGCAAAGCCTCCAAACTGGAGTCCTACATGCCACGTCCCCTTAAGATAGCACATGATTCACTTCACAGCCTGCGAGTGCAATAGACCAGGGTTGTCCACAAATCGGTTCATCTTTCCAACAACATGGGCTATATCTAGTCAGGTTGCGACCATGGCATACATCACACAATCCATTGTAGACTGATACGGAACTCCAATCATGTCAGTTTTATTTGTTCATTAGACAGGGACATAGAGGTGGACAGCTTGCACTATGAGCTCATGGGTTTTCTTGCATGCTTGCAATCTACCCTGTTGTAACGTTTAAGGTTGGACTCAATGTATTTTGTCTGGTTCAGGCTGATAGTACTTGCAGCTCTGTCACGTTTGATGGAAATTACATCAAAAGAATCCTTGTCCTTCATCTCAAATCCAATACTGAGCTACCTCTTGATATTATATAGTAAATAATGAGGTCATTGACGTAAAAGACAGCCAACATAGTCCCTTTTTTGCTCTCATGCACGTACATGCTAGAATTTTTGTCCTAATGCATAAAGGTCTCCTTAGCCATGAATTTCTCCTTCTCGTGATACCAAGGTCTTGGAGATTGTTTTGGTCCATAAAATACTTTCACCAATGTGCACAACCCTAGGGAGCATCAACCCCCTATAGAACCTCCACCTGTACCTCCTTGTCAAGTTTTCCGTATAAAAGGACTGTCGTGACATCCATCTGGTGGAATTGCATGTTTGTGGTAGCAACAATGACAAGCATTGATTGGATGGAGGAAAACGTCACAACAGGAGCAAAGGTCTCATCGTACTCTGCACTGAGGCGTTCAGAGAACCCATTTGCCACCAACCCAGCCTTGTACTTGTCTATCCTGCCATCCTATATCCTTTTTACTT
This sequence comes from Penium margaritaceum, assembly GCA_023375785.1. NCBI lineage: Eukaryota > Viridiplantae > Streptophyta > Zygnematophyceae > Desmidiales > Peniaceae > Penium > Penium margaritaceum. Next base: position 135,015 of record SZWC01004236.1, read on the forward strand.
TTGACACCCACTTGGACCCCACTACGTGAGCCCCAACAGGTCTGTCCACCAGCGCCCATGTCTGATTCTCCTCGATGGAGCTGAGTCCACAGACTATTGCTTCATCCCACTTAGTTTCGTTAGGCCGACTGAGTGCCTCTGTGACAGGCGTTAGCTCCTTTTTAAACCATGAATGAATAGTGAAAGCCTGTCCATTTACCCCTATCTACATCATAATGATGCTGAGATACTTTGAGACATGAAGTGCTCCTTGGACCTGCTGTTTGTTGCTGATACTATGAAGGCTGCAGGTCTTCTTTGTCATTGATGATGGGAGAGGCATCCTCCTCATGGTCAGGAGGCTCAAGTATGTCAGACTCGGAGTCTGACTCCTCCGAGTCAGCTTCATCAATTGCTCTCCCTCTTGCACCACCCAGCCCATGCGCATGCTAATGCGCAGGTGCTTTGTCTCCCTCCTCAAGGAGGGTGAGCCACTCTCCCTCTTTGAGAGTGTTCTTGAGTTCTAGAAGCTGTTCCTTGCTCACAGACCTCTCGTGGAAATCAATGTCTGCTACAAATGACCTTCTTGGCCCATTGTCCCCACAGTCTATAAGATCCGTGGGCGGTGTCATAGTTGTTAAAGATACACTTTTATGCTCTTGTATATAGCTTTCCAGGGCCGTCAACAACCTGGTCCTTGGAAAAGCCGGTGCAACCGAACACCTTCAGATTGGAGGCATCTGGCCTCTTGCCTAATCATGCTTGTTGTGATGTCTGCAGCTGCTGTATCTACTTGTTCTTGCCTCTCCTATGTAAAGCCGCAGGAAGTATGAGGTTCAAAAGTTACTTAGCAGTACGTGCTCCTTCAGCCCAGAACCTAGGAGGTAGCTTGGCATCAATGAGTATGTACTTTGTCATGCTGACGGATGTGTGCTTCATCCTCCTTGCTTTCCCATTTCTTTGAGGTGAGTGGGGTTTTTTTTTGTGGTGTTTGATACCCTGTAACTTGAGCCACTCCCAGTAGGCTTGTACTCTCCTCCATTGTCCATCCTAAATTCCTTCACCTTCTTAACACTATGTCGCTCCCAGAGGCTTGCAAATTTTCCTTCACCTCATTCTTTTTAGACAATATATCCAGACCTTGCAGCTGTGGTTGCCAATGCAGGTGAGGAAATATCTGATGCCTTTGTTGGATAGTATGCAAAAGGGACCATGTACATCAGAGTGGATGCAGTCAAGTGATATAAGAACAGACATACCGTTACGCTTTGAGGGTTTCTTCTTGGCCTTGTCCTGAAGGAATGGCACACACAAGTTCCAGGCTCCTTTCACCTCATCACCTAGCTCCATCCCATGCATTAGGTCCTGCTTTTCCATGAGCATCAAGGTGTAGTGAGCCATGTACCCAAATGGAATGTGCAACAAGTTCTTGGAGCAAGTTTCCTGGCTGGAATGAATAGCTCGGTTTACTTCTTGTGCGTTCAGTTTTGTTGCCGATTCTTCCACTGCCACTACTTTTACTGCTCCAACATGTCCCTTTTCACCACACTCTCCGTCACTGCTCTCCTGACAATCACTCTTGGCTTAAGACTCATCATTTCATTCTTTTATCTTGGTCTGCAAGACGTATAGTCCATCAACACGAAGGAGCTATGCAAAAAACTTCTTGGCACAGTAGGAAATGGCAATGTCCCTAAGAGAAGCTTTTACTACTTCCTTTTCTATGAGGACCACTGTCATGCCATGGTCAATTATCTTTGAGACAGAGAGCATGTTGGTTATGAAGGAGGGCATGTAGACTATCCTCTCTAACTTGAGGCCTGAGTCTATATCATTGACACCCACTATGACCATCTTATCACCAATCCTCTCAACTGTCTCAACCTTGCGGTTGGTGATTCTAAAACTCTTGTTGCATGGAGCAAGACAGATAAAATCTCTATTCTCATACATGGTGTGCTCATTTGTGCTTTAATCAAGGCCATAAGCGCCTGGCTTGAGTATCACCCTTCCTTTGTTGGAGGCACACTCATCCATCAAGCCGGTGGGGTCCTTTCTACCATTTTCCCCTGTCCATGCATCCCCATGTCCTCCCTCCTTCTTAGGTGTCCTGTACTCCCGAGCCTAGTTTCCAGCCTTGCCACATTTATGGCAATTTCCTTGGTGCTTTGGACCCCTTCCACTGCTGCTAGTACTATTGTTTCCCCTGTAGCCAGAGGAGGAGGTATTGCGGAAGGTGCCACTACTTCGTGAGGCAAAGGCAGTCATTTTACACGACATGTTACTTTCATTGTTGCTATGACGCATGGCTTTATTCCGCACGTACTCCGAGAGAGTGGTGTAGGAAACTTGCTCTGTGCACCCTCCACTCACTTTGATAATAGGATTCTAGCTCACCAGTAGCGTCATCGGAAACATCATGGCCTGCATATCAAATTTCAGGTCCTACCCCATGCCAGTGGCTTGTTGCAAGAGTGTCTCAAAATTATTGCATAAATGTAGAGACATCCCCCCCTTCACCCAACCTCATACTCGTGAAAGTTTATAGAATGAAGACACGACTAGAAAGTGACAAAGACTGTAACACCTTGCCTAGTTTGGTGTACGTTGCAGTAGCCATTATGTAACCACAGATATGTGAAAGGATTGAGGGTTGTACAAGAACAACGAGAAACTTCTTGTTGAGCTTGACCCATGCCACAAAGTCATCACCCTCCTTTGTTGGTACTGGAATTGATCCGTTGAAGTATCCTAGCAAGCCTCTATCATCCATGATGATTTCAAACTGCCACTTCAAGAGATTAAAACCCTCTCCATCAAAATTGAGGATGGGAGAATGACTTCTTGGTTCCCCTCTCCCTGCCATCCCTACAACTACAACTGCTACAGTTGCTGCACCTGTTGTTCATGCCAATGCACCTGTCTTTGAGGCCACTTTAGATTATTGGTGAACAGAGATAACCCCTTGCCTTGTTCACATTGGTTGTTGCGAGCAGATGTAGGCTGATGTAGGCTGATGTAGTCTGATGTTTGCTCTCAAGACGAAAAGGTACAGACTTGTTGATGTTAACCTACAAACAGAGAGGTCGAGTGAAAACAAAGGCGCTCTAAATGCTTGTGAATTAGCGGTTGCGTGCGTAAAACTTATCTAATCAAAGAATTTGACCCATAACCCTTTTGTTAGTTATTGAGCTAACGACTTCTTGTATAGAACCCGCGAAACATAAAAGCTTACAAATTTTCTTACACCAAGCATGCACTTTAATTTCAAAATTGTTAACGCCTTAGAATTACATCTAAAAAAGATCTCAAGTCGCGAACATGTACGAGAGAATCACAAAAGTCTTAGTTATTCAGCATGCAAGACAAGTCCTTTTATAGACGTCTGTCTAAGCCTATAACCCAAAAGCACATTCCTAAGCAATGGCTTGACCCAGCCACATCACCAATAGAATTGTGCTATGGGTTTAACACATACGCATCCAAGTGCCAAGGTGCCAGACCAACCATGTAGCTTTAAAGAAGCTACGGAATTTCTTTCTTGGAATCTTCCTTTACAAGATGTGCATGGGACCAGGATTGGACTCATGAACTCTCACTTGGCCAAATCAACAAAACGGTCAAGTTAGCCATTCACCCACATGGTGTACTCACAGGTCATATGTCACATGAGATGATACATACTTGATTCGTACTACAACGGATCTAGGGGTCATACCTCCGCAAGGGGCAGCGAATTTCTGATCTGTCCAATAATAGTAAACACGGGGCAAAATATTGAATAATGTGTAACGTTTTTGCTCATTTTTTATACCTCTTGGCAATTCATGGTGTTCAACATGAGATTCTTGTCTCACCCTCTTCCATTCCACTCTCTCCTTTGTGTTTTTTTTTTCTCAAGTAGTTTTTCCTACCACTTTTCTTTGGTATAAGAGCGCTTGATGAAAGCCGCCATAGTACAAAAGAAGGATCAGTGTGGTCTCTCTTCTCTGAAGATTAAGGACACAATGGTAGCACCACTATGTCCTAAGCTTCCGATACAACCGCAGGTGTAGCATCTGGGTGCAGTCTCATTGCATACCCCGCTGTCAGTTGCTCCTCTGAATGAGAACTGGCATCAGCCGGCAACCTTAGTCCGCAGGCTTACCTCTTGACCCATGCGGACCAATTTTTGGCTGAACCTGTGTGTACTACCACCTGCTCATATTTTGGGTTTCCAGTGACGCACTTGCAGCAACAATGAATTCTTCCGCAATGTCAACAATTGTGATTATTATGGTCGAAAATCTTAAGTTATAATTGTACCTCTTGGTCTTACATCCAGTGGTAACGAAAGTTGCATGGAGGCCATGCCACAGCCTCAGCAGCAGAGCAGCAGCAGTGCCTACTCCTGTTTTCGACGGCAACTTCAGTGACTACTCCCCCACCAATTGTAGTTAGTCACTCCCCTTCTCGGTAGTTGTAGCTTAGCAATAGTAGCAATTACTTTAGAAGTAGTACTACATCTTCACAACACAGTACCAACTACGCCTACTACTTTCACAGAGGTAATAGTAGTGCCAACAAACACTTTGAACCTCAATCTGCCACTGCCCTTTTTGACAGTGGTACCTCAGCAATATCTTCACTCGCTGTGGAGGCTTTACTACAACTTCAGAACTGGCAACACTTGCTTAACCTGCCACTATGGCAGCAGTGATTTATGTCATGCCAAGTCTACCTGGAAGTTACCCTTAGCAGCACCCACGGCGGCTGTGTTCCAGCCTTGGCAGCAGCAGCAACAGTTTTCCTGCTTCCTGCCAGTCATCTCCACCCTCGTAGAGAGCAATGGTTGTCTGTTGCTGGCAAACCCTCTGCCAATCTTGCTTCTCCACCATTAGCAGAGCCAATACCCACGTCAACATGTCACTGAAAAGATTACAGTCGATGAGGAGGAGCAAGAACAGGACTGGTGGATCAAATGATTCCGCTTGGATCCAGGCTACATGTGAGGGGAGGAGTACAATCTGGAACGCTACTACGCCTGTGAGGATGCGGAGGCTGATAGCGTTGTTGACATGGTGTGTCCCTTGCCATGAGTGCCGTTGATCGTACTCCCTGGTTCGACCACTGGGGAGCAGTCCAAAACCTGATCTGACTTTAGATTTGGATTCCTTGGATTTTTCCATGCAATTTCGAGCTTTGAATCGCTCGATTTGAGTGAGTATTTAGAAAGTTAGCGTAGCCCGAAGTTCGGGTGCTTGGGGGGTGGAATCTGGTATCCTCCATAGGTGACGGGATAATCCACCGCCAGTGATCCGAGTTCGTCTCCAACGAGCTCCAAATGCACCTGGGCTATGAATGAAGTGACTAGAGGGACTTCCTTGACCAGGATGACCTTCTCTTTGACTTGTGGGCGAGGAAAGGCGCTTCGACGGGTCATCGTCGAAGCGCCTCCCGTTGCCTAGCGTGCAAGGCAAGGTGGGCGGCTCCACCAAGGGTTACTTGGACGATCGTAGCAGGGGCTCTACTGCTCCGATCTGGGCGTGCTTAGACACGTTGGAAATCTTAGATCAATCACAGTCTATAAGAATCTGATGTAATCTCACTATGCTAAGTAAGAAAAACGTGTTTTGATTCAGATCTACTGAATGCGACGTGTTCTGCCCACTCCCATCCGTGATCCTTGTGCTCCACACTCTTCACCATTTGTGTCCATTGGCTGTCCCAAACATTGGAAGTGTGTACCAGTGAGAGCTAGGCATCCTTGAGGGTGCCTCCATCCCCACTAGTGCCAACAAGAGTATGTAGAGTATGTGCTACGACACTCCTCCTCTGACGTAGATGCCACTTGTGCAACATCTACGACAAACTCTTTCAAGCCCTCCCAATCCCCGTAAGAACCATGTAAAGCAACGCGGTTTCCGTTTTAATGACATAGGTGCAGCTCTAAGGGATAAAGCTGCATCACGACTCACAGCTGCGACATAACCAGTTGAGTCAACTGTCCCCACTGCTCCATTTTTTCCTCCACCGCCTCGTCTCCGCTACTGCTTCCGCTATTGTCTGATCTTAGATATTTGGTCACAGCTCCTCTGGACGCTGATGTTGCTATTGATTCTATGATTGCAGCAGCCACCCGGGCCTCACGTGCACCAAAACATCAGCAGGGAGAGTAGTGGAGGAATATATCACTGTTGCAATCTCACTGGGATTTATAGCATCAGCAGTTGTGAACATAGCCATGCAAGTCTTAGTAGTAGCAGACACAGTTGCATCAGCATCCGCTACAACCGCCACCACGGTAGCACTGGCAGCCATCTCTATTCGAGCGTCCTCTGCTGATGTTGCATCCTTCTCATCTTCATCATCGGCCATGAACCAGCATCGTCACCACTTTGTTTCCGCAGCAGCCTCCTTCTCCCCCTGTTCTCTTGCGACCATCTCTAGTGCATTTTCCTGAATTGTCTCATCATCATTTGACCATAGGTGGGTTAGCTGGGTTAGCATTTCTTTTCCACTTCTTGCTCAGCGACACTAGGCTTGGTAAGCTTTCCAGCTTACCAAGCCTAGTGAACTATGAACTATGCCCTTATTCCTCCCTTCCCTTCCTTCATGTCCTCTGCCTTTCTGTTTGCTTTGGGTATTCTTCGACTCCTCTATCTCGGGGTGGGCCGTCGTTTTTTATACCTCAGCTTCCATCCTTATTTTTCTCATGCCCACTGGGCCAAGGGAAAATCTTCCGTTTTTATTTCTTGGCAGAGTGGAGGCTTGTCATCATGCCAGTTTATGACAAAAAAAATGCAGCACTCCAGGGTTGAACTACAATGTGCACGTGGTGATCATCAAGCGACACCGACTACTCAGCATAATGCAGAAGACTGTCTCCATCGTGAGCGTCAGGACCAAGACATTTGCTGATCATATTTCTGACCTTGTCACGTCATTGATACAGACGACCTTGTCTTACACCTCAGTCTTAACGAGCGTCTGCATCTACCTCTACCACCACTGGCACTGGCACTGTAGCTGGCACTCGCACTGGGACTGGCATCGTTTCCTCCATAATAGACCCCATTGCTGCAGCAGCAGCAATGGGGTCAGTTGCAAACAAATAATTGGTTCAGCCACCGTCTTGCCCTCATGACTTTGACACTCCTCATCTGCACTTCATCACCTCTCTCACCTTCTCCTTCTGGAAAGTATGTTTCAGTACCTGGGCCAAGGAGGAAAAAAATTATGAGTAATACCACAATGATGTTTCTCCATTTTGCCCTGTTCTTGTTGATGTTGCGTGGGCCATCCGTGCTCTCATTATGGACAGTCCCGACCAACACACTTTGAGATCGAGACCTACAATAGTGATCCAGTCCATCGAACACCAGCTGACCCTGTTGTTGCATATGCCTTGATTCGGCATTGGAAGACTGTTACTGGCCATGTTGCTCAGAGTGTGCTCATTGTGTAGTTTAACCAGCTTGTAATGCACATCAAAAAGACTATTGATGCATATTGGACACATAGCCCTGATGCGTATTGCGTGATCTTCACCCAGCCACACCAAGGTAGCTCCTTGGTGTGCTTTCCGTGGTAAACGGAATTATTCCCGAGTTTATTGACATCTTTCATAAGTTTAAGGTGTCCGAGCTCGAATGCCTTGGAGCTAGACCAATTCCTCCTAAGTCACCTGCAGGTATCGATGACGTACAAGAGTTCACCTCTCAGCGACTCACAGACCGGAGGAGCTCCTTCTAAAACAAGAGGACTCACCACAGAACTGTTGTATCTCTCACCACAACTTCACCCATCTCTACACCCCCTTCCTCCTCAGCTTCTATCTCTTCTTCCTTGATGACAGCCATCACTTTGGCTACTCAAGGGCTTGGAAGGGGCAAGGGAGGGTTTGCAACAAAGGTGGCAAAGGAAAAGATAAAGGGTCTTTGTCACAACCAACTTCCTCCATCCCAGGACTAGTGACTTGCTAAAATTGTGGCGGAAGTGGACAGTATGCTTAGAAGTACCTACCACCTCCCAATGATGCTTGCTTGGCCCCCCACATGTGCTCAAACTAGGCCCGAATCATCGGCAGCAGCAGGCTTTCTCAACTAAGTAGATCTTCCTCGGCTCAAACCTCATCTTCCTACAATATTCTTGGTTACCACAACTACAAAAAAATTCTACTCCACTACAGATGTATCCGTTCCCCCCAATTTTCCTTGGGACTGGCTTCCTTCCTATGACAGCCCTGCCTAGTTTGGTCCATCCTCTAGACTGTACATGTCCCTCTTGTGGTTCTAGCCTCGAGGAGCCTCAGCTTTCCTCAAGCATAGTGATGACCTCTCAGTCTCGTGAGGATGAGCATCACCTCGAGGACACTCTAGCGCACGTTCTTCATCAGTGCCATCTTCGTGACGATGGAGTTAGTGTGTCATGAGTGGGTTGTTGGCGTGTAAGTCCGATGGAGCCCTCCGTGGCGAGTGTTTTGCGTGTGTTGAGGGATGTCTACCTGTTGAAGATGTGTAGTAGATTGAGGATTGACAGTCTATCACCTTGTCTTGTTGTCTCGATGCATATGGCCAATCTTCTCCTCTCAGTCATCTTTCTTCCACTGTTGGTGTCAATCATATCATTCCATTTGTTTACGTTTTTGGTGGATTTTGGATTATTGACTTTGGGACCACTCACCAAATTTCCTCTCTCCATTGATCCCTTTTTTCCCTTGGTCTTGTCGGTGTCATCCACTTCGTTTGTACAGGTTCAGGTCATTTACTCCCTATTCAGGATATGGCTGTTGTTCATATCATTGAGCCTGGAGGGGAACTTTTCCTCCCAGACATGCTGGACTTTCCTGCTCGTGAGATCATTCTTCTCTCTATCATGACACTAGAAAATCAGTTTTTTTATTACTCCTCCAGTCGCTGTGTTGCAAGTGCGTCTCTCAGCTCCACTAGTCGTGTCATGTTCTGTGGCCTGCATCGTGACCTCTTGTTCTGTATGCCCCCGTTTACACCCGCAACCTTCACATCAACGCTTGTGCATGTTGCACGCTCCCTCACACCTACACATGCTGCTCTACTGTACCGCCGTCTCTGTCACATCCACACTACTACCATTGACAGCATGCGGCACAATCGGCCTGCTGATGGCCTGGATCCTTCTACCTTTCCTCTTTCTGCCCCTGAGACTCCCTTAACTGTGCATAGGACAAGATTCATCACTCCCCTTCCTCCACCTCTGAGTATCACAAATTTCAACCTCCGGATCTGCTGCATGCTGACGTCTTGGGACCCCTATCCTATGACGTCCTAAGAGGGATGTGTCGTTACTTTCTCCATCTGACTAATGACTTTTCTCGCATGTCGTGGTTCTTTGCCTTTTGTCACAAGAGTTGTATATTTGGTGTCATTGAAATGTGGCTTTCCCAAGTAGAACTTTCTTGTGTTCTTCATCTTTGTGTCTTTTGTTCTAACCTTTGCGGTGAGTTCATGGGTCCCACAATACAATTTCTTGCATTTCAAGATGTGTGTATGAAGGTCTTTGCCTCCTATACACCACAAAAAAATGGGTTCTTAGAACATTAGAATATCACACATAATGAAATCATCCGCAACCTTCTCTCTGCCTCTAGTCTTTAACTACTCTTCTATTTTTAAGCCATGTCCTATTGGACGTGGTTGTGGAACCGTATCCCACATGGTCCACTTCCCCTCCATGTCACACCGCTTTCACAATCGTTACGTGTTTGCACTAATGTTTGACTTGCACACGTCTAGGGCTACTTCATTTCTGTCTGGCTCAAAGAGGACCAGTGTGACGGTAAGCTTTTCCCTTGCGACCACATATGTCCTTTCTTTGGTGTCTCATCTCCCTCTAAGGCCTGGCATGATTGGGTCGCTCATGTGCCTTTCCACAACCACGCAAGCCGATCTAGCGTTCACAGTGCACTTTCTGGCACAATTCTTGCAGCATCCTATGGATCACCATCTTCGTATTGTTTATTACTCGGTCTCTACAGCACAAGTCGGACTGTGCTTGGTCGTTGTTGACGACTACACCGACATTGACTTTGGTACATGAAACCGATGCCCGGAGCAATCGGGGTATATCTTCCTTGTCAGTGGAACAATTGTCTGGTAGAAGAGTGGTATGCAGGTATGCGTGTTACGTAGCTCCAACGAGGCCAAGCATGTTGCACTCGGCATAGGTATGTGTGAGCATCTGGATGTGTCCTTTGCTTCAACACTTACGTGGACCAATTCATTGCATCACCCATTGCTTTGAAAATCAGAGCTCTAGAGCAATCGCATAGCATGATGGCATGCACCACACTTGTACGAAGTACATGAACGTGGAATATCAATTTGTCTATGATCGCATCGCGGCAGGAGAGGATGAGGCTGTCTAGGTCGACACGTGTCTGCAGTGTGTATAATTTCTCACCAATGCACTCACCAGTGGAATGTTCAAGTCGGTTATGCATGTTGGCTTTTTGTGTGCTTGTGTCGCTCCTGGTTGAGCCACATTTGTTTGGTTGTGCTCAGTCTGCGTGTGGTTGCCTGTCCTCCTGATACTCGACAGTGTGTGGTGACTCATGTGCTGTGGAGGAGGTGTGTGACCCATCTTTCGGATTGTTCACTGTGTGCAACTCGCATGTGACATCTGGCCATGTGCGTCTGCGGGTCATGGGGGAGTGTTGTTTTGAGCATGTAACTATGCAAGTAGCTTCTTGACTTCACTCACATGCACCACTCTGCATGGAACTGACTAATGTCCACACGTGTGTGGAGCTCCCGACACTGCATCAGTTTGCTCACCTCAGGAGACAAGAGCTCCATCGTCATTGTCTACTTTTGGCCACCGATGTTGGTGATACAAGAATGAGGTCATCATTGTGTATCTTTGAGCTAGACATGCTTGATGATAGCTAACCAAGTGTGATGGATCACATTGTGAGCTTGGTACACGAGACATAGGCATGCATATGACATAGGCTCGTGGACGATGTGACATTTTCTCATGTTGCATGTTCTGGTGTTACTTGTGTGGTACGTCAGTCGCTGATCCCTAGGGGCCGTGGCATAGGGCTATCTGGCCTGTGGCACGATAAGCCACGACCAAATTAAAAATCCGGTGGATGTGCTCGACCCCGTCGTCGGGACTCCATGCCAGCCCTCACGTGGGTGGTCTCACATTACATGAGGGAGTGTGGGTGCGAGGGTAACATCTCTCTCCTCCTTGCTTTGGTATCACCAGTAAAGGGAAATGAGAGAGGAGGAGAAAGAAAGAGGGTGAGAGGGCAAGTAATGCCATGGATACAAGTTCGTCCGTCACTTAGAGAAAAAAAGGTACAATGCGAGAGCCATGTGGTAGGAATCTCAGCTCTTGCGATGAAGCGAGCCTTGTAATTGCTGGGAAACTTCTAAGCTAGACACACAGATTGTGTGGCGAATTGCTAGAGAGCATGGGAAGCCATGGATGTGGTAAGCTTGATTGCAATGATTAGGTCACAAGACAGAAAAAAAACTAAGTGCGGGGAGCAAGAGTGTAAGACCAGTGACTGCATGCCGGAATCGAGCAGTCGATCGAGCCGACGTGCACCACCACCCGGGGGCCGGCCCTGCCCACTCGGAATCAACCGAGTGTGCCTTCTCACCACTACACAGCCAGTGGCTGACACGGTGGCCCCCAAAGGATCAGCACCCGAGAAAATCATGCAGCTCCTCCAACTACCCAGAGGCAAGTTACAATGATGCAAGGATCGGCGATCAGAATGTATGAACCATAGCATCAACCACATCAAAGTAAGTCAAATGATGGCCATTAATGTGCCAAAGAGCACTCCTGGGTAGATCGTTAGCTGCTTCCTGTAGCCAGAGCCAACAGTCAGGGCGCGCTCGTGTGACATCTCCCCAGGGAAGGTCATGATCATGTAATCAGTACATGTGTGTGTGCCATGAAGAGTGAGACAAGAGGGCATAGAGATGTGAGTGGCCAACGAGACTTCAATACTGCCCCGTGACCCGCAGGAAAACCACCCACACATACTGGAGCACGACACATACGTGAATGTGAGAGCAAGGAACACAGAGAGACAGGCAAGCAACAAGCACTTGAGCCTGGGTCACGGGGACAGATGAGACCGACAACATGAACAACACTCTTGAAAACATTACGGCTGAGTGCCTTGCTGAGAAAGTCAGCTTTTTGAGACCATCCATCCACCCAGGCAACACAGACAATGCCAGCAACAATGCACTCACGAACAAAGTGATGCTCTACATTGATGTGCTTCCTACGAGACTGGTGCATGCCGCTATCTTCTCCAATGGCCTTTGTGCTTTGATTGTCACAGTGCAGAGTGATGCAGCGAATGGGGATACGCAGGTGCTGCAACAAACGAAAATGCCAAACAACTTCACACGTACCTGCACCAAGAGCTACATACTCAGCCTCAGCAGTGCTGCGGGCAATGTACCCGTGTTTTCCACTTTTCCACGAAACTACTGTTCCACCAACCATGAAAATATTTCCCGTTCTAATGCGTGCATCGAAGTCATGCGCCCAGTCACCGTCAGTGAAACCATCCACAAGGACTGAGGGTTGTGCACAAAAGTATGACCCAGTGCGAGGTGTGGAGAGTGCCTGCCACACTACCCACAACGTCGCCTCCAGATGGCACTCTCGGGGACACTGGGAAAATTGGGAGGAAAATTTCATAGCAAATGCAACATCAGTACGAGTGGTGGTAGTAAGATACATTAGGGAGCCAATGACTCTAAGATAGTCTGTCACGTCCACCATCTCTCCCAGCTTTGATGGCTCCAAGGACTTTAGCAGTGCTTCATTGGCTTGGATCATGGGTGTAAAACCTGTGGAGACAGATGTGAGAAGCAGTCCAAGCCGCTCCCTTAGGCTGCGGACGTATGCAGCTTGATGGGCAGGCAAGGTATGATGTGAGCGGTCACGCTCTAGCTCCATGTCCAGAAAGACACGAGCTGAACCAAGGTCCTTCATCTTGTATGCCGACTACAAAAGAGACTCTGCAGCTTTGACAGATGGGACATCTGGAGAAGCAATCAGAAGATCTTCCACATAGACAAGGACGGCAACATGTGGCTTGGTGGGGGCAACGAAAAACAGGGTAGGATGTACAGTGCTTCTTCGAAAGCCTCCATTTTCCAGGGTTGCTATAATCTCTTAGTTCCAATAGCGTGGGGACTGCTTCAGGCCACAGAGGGCCTTACAAAAACACCACTAGATTTGTGCCATCTGAAAATCCGGGTGGTTGCACAATGTAGATTTCCCTATCAAGTTTTCATGAAGAAAGGTATTGTTGACGTCCATCTGTTCAAGCTCCCAATCATGCCGAGCCACTAGACTGAGCAGTGCCCTAGCAGTGGTGTCGCGACCCAGTGGAGCAAACGTCTCATCAAAGTCAACCCCAGGGACTTGAGAGAAGCCCTTTACCGCGAGGCCTGTCTTGTACCGTTCCACGATGTTGTCAGGATTCAGCTTGCACTTTGGCGGCTACTGCTTTGCAAGGAAGACCAATGATGCTGGCACCTACGATTGTTGCTCATGTTGACGCAATGAGCATGCTTGTGGTGGCGTGGTGCATGAGATCACGAGATACACCTGTCGGGGTGAGAACAGCTGCTGCCGTTGATGCACAAATGGAGCCGATAGCAATTGCAGTAGCATCTACTAGAGAGGATACTGCGGTGGCGACAACAAAAGCTGCTGCTGAAATCTGCGTGGTGATGTTGGCGGTGGTGGCAGGAAAAAGGCAGAGAGACGCTGTCGTGTGTGCGTAGGCCTCAACCACTCTTTCCACAGCCGTCTGTGTGGGTGTCCTACTGGCACGTGCCGTGGTGGAGAAGGTGGAGGTTGCACCTGCTGTGGCGTCGAGGACATCGCCGGCCAAATTGATGGTGTTGGTGTGGATGGGGAGAACAGGGATCACGCCGGGCACCTCCCGTGCTATGGTCGGACCGGTCGTGTCAGCTGCATTTGTGGCTGCAGTTGCGGTTGCAGTTGCGGCTGAAGTAGGCATAGAGTCCAATGTAGGAATGGAGGTCCGGATCCCACCGGGAGGTTACATACCTGAGGGACGAGGTGGAGATAGTGGGAGATCGTCAGCAGTATAGACTTGGTGGTCATCTTTACATTCAGCTGCTTCGATTTTTGCAGCAATGTCCTTGCGCCAGTAGGAGTTGTCGAGCATGAAAACCAGAGTGGTGTGTCGTGGTTGTGATTAGGGCGCGAGGGCTCGTCGAACGCATGGCGATCTTCCCGTCCACGGTCAACGTAGCGTGCAGCCGTGCGAGGTGAGTCCAACTCATCATCGGGAGGTTCGTCAAGTGGCGATGAATACAGCGTGGCAGTCTGTCCAATTGCTGTCGCAGCCGAGGATGTCTCTACTGCGTGGTTTTTGCAGTAGCAACATGGAGAAGCAGCGTTGGGCTGACGAGAACTGCGGTGGAGCACCTGGGGGCTGCGAGAGCAATCAAGAGTTGTAGAAGCAGCAGACAGCAGAGCAGTCAAGAGCTACAATGCTATGTAGTGAAGCACTGCGAGGCAGTAGAGTGATGCAGAAAGGTAGGTTGCGAAGCTGCGAAGAAATGGCCGCTATAGGAAGACAGTGTGTGGCCAGTGAGAGATGCAGGGTAGCCAAGGGTTGCGCGGGCAGCCGAGAGCTGCGGTAGCCGGGCGCTGAGAAGTAGCGAGCAACGAGCAGAGAGTTGCGGTGCTGCGTTGTGGGAGCCGTGTGAAGCAACAGAGTGTTGCGAGCCAAGATGGGTGTAGCGCGGAGTATAAGAGAGCTATCGCGGCGTGGGTTTGTTGCGGCGGCTAGAGGGCCGTTGCGTTTGTTGAGTCACTGGTCCCAGACTGAATAGTAGGAGGGGTTGTCCCTATTGCTCTGATACTAGTAATTGCTGGGAAAATTCCAAGCTAGACACATAGATTGTGTGGCCAATTGCTAGAGAGCATTGGACGCCATGCATGTGGTAAGCTTGACTTACAACCATTAGGTCACAAGACAAACAGAAAGACTCAAGTGTGGGGAGCGAGAATGTAAGACCGGTGAGTGCACACCGGCACCGAGCAGTCGATTGAACCAACGTGCATCGCCACCCGAGGGTCGAGCCCGCCCACTCGGAATTAACCAAGGGTGGCTTCTCACCAGTGCACAACCAACGGCTGACACAGTGGCCCCCAAAGGATCAGCATCCGGGAAAATCATGCAACTCCCCCAAACACCCAGAGGCATTTTACAATGATGCAAGGATCGGAATTCAGAATGTACGAACCCTAGCATTAACCACATCAAAGTAAGATAATCAAATGATGGCCATTCATGTGCCAAAGAGCACTCCTTGGTAGATCGTTAGCTCCTTCATGTAGCCAGAGCCAGCAGTCAGGGCGTGCTCGTGTGACGTCTTCCCAAGGAGGGCCATGGTCATTTAATCTGTACATGTGTGTGTGCCATGAAGAGTGAGACAAGAGGGCATAGAGATGTGAGTGGCCAATGAGACTTCAACAAGTCTCAGTCACTCGTCACACGCCAAGTGGAGCCCACCGCCACCCTTGGGGTTGAGCTAGACCTAGTGGATCAAACCGAGAGCCACTGGTCCCGAAAAAATCCAGCACTGTGACCCTAGTAGAAGCAGTTTCCGGGAGCTCGTCAAACCAACCATGAAACCGTGAGCCACACAAGCATGCTAGCATGTTCCACATCATCATGTGGGACATGTTATTGGAGCAACCTAGCCTGAACATAAGAATGTCAAGAGGTGTTGGCAACTCCAGTGGCTCAAGCCTAAAGCTGAACGACTTGAGAGAGAAACAACATGTGCGGAGTGAAGAACAAGCACATCCTACATGTGTTTGTGGTTGCTACTATGCACCATGTGTTGTGAGTTGCAACCGTTTTAGTTTGCTCCACTGCACAGGTGTATGTGTGTGGGAACCAATGGACGATGTCTCATTGTTACGGTTACTTGCCACCCTCACCAACATCAAAGGGAAGCAGGGGGGGTTTGGGGGGGGGGGGGGGGGGGGGGGGGGG
>SZWC01004237.1:11003-45150 GCA_023375785.1 Penium margaritaceum
ATAAACTTTGTGTGTAAACTTTGTGCATAAAGTATGTGCATAAACTTTGTGCATAAACTTTGTGTGTAAAATCTGTGCATGAACTTTGTGTGTACACTTTTTGTATAAACTTTGTGCATAAACGTTGTGTATAAACTTTGTGCATGAACTTTGTGCAAAAACATTGTGCAGAAACTTTGTGCATAAACTTTGTGCATTAATTTTGTGCATAAACTTTGTGTATAAACTTTGTGTATAAACTATGTGCAAAAACTTTGTGCATAAACTTTGTGCGTGTTAAATTTGTGCATAACCTTTGTTCATAAACTTTGTGCATAAATGTTGTGCATAAACGTTGTGCATAACGTTTGTGCATAAACGTTGTGCATAAACTTTGTGCATAAAACTTGTTCATAAACGATTTGTATAAACGTTGTGCATAAACTTTGTGCATAAAGCCCTTGCATAAACTTTGTGCGTAAACTTTGTGCATAAACGTTGTGCAAAACATTTGTGCATATACTTTGTGTGTAATCATTGTGCACAAACTTTGTGCATAAACTTTGTGCATAAACGTTGTGCATAAACTTTGTGCATAAACGTTGTGCATAAATGTTTTGCATAGACGTTGTGTATAAACATTGTCCATAAACTTTGTGCTCAAATTTTGTGCATAAATTTTGTGCATAAACTTTATGTACAATCTTTGTGCAAAAACTATGTCCGTAACTTTGTGCATAAACTTTGTGTTAAGCGTTTTGGCATAAACTTTGTGTATAAACTTTGTGTATAAACTTTGTGCATAAACTTTGTGCATAAGCTTTATGCGTAAACTTTGTGCATAAAATTTGTGTTAAGCGTTTTGGCATAAACTTTGTGTATAAACTTTGTGTATAAACTTTGTGCATAAACTTTGTGCATAAGCTTTATGCGTAAACTTTGTGCATAAAAGTTGTGCATAAACATTTTGCATAAACTTTGTGCAGAAAATCTGTGCAGACTTTGTGTATAAACGTTTTGCACAATCTTTGTTCACAAACATTATGAATAATCTTTGTGCATAAATGTTTTGCATAAATGTTGTTCATTAACATTCTGCATAAACTTGGTGCATAAACTTTGTGCATAAACTTTTTGCATAAAGTTTGTGCATAAACGTTGTGTGTAAATGTTTTGCTTTAGCTTTGTGCATAAACTTTGTTTATAAACTTTGTGTGTATACGTTTTGCATAAACTTTGTGCATAAAGTTGCTGCATAAATCTTGTGCATAAACGTTCTGCGTAACTATTGTGCATAAACTTTGTGCATAAACATTGTGCATAAGCTCTGTGTGTAAACTTGGTGCATAATCTTTCTGCATAAATGTTGTGCATACATGTTGTGCATAACCTTTGTGCATAAACGTTCTGAATAACCGTCGTGCAAAAAATTTGTATATAAAGTTTTTTTTTTTAATCTTGTGCATAAACTTTGTGCATCACGTTTGTGCATAGACTTTGTGCATAAACTTTGTGTATAAACGTTGTGCATAAACTTTGTGTATAAACGTTGTGCATAAACTTTGTGTATAAACGTTGTGCATAAACTTTGTGTATAAACGTTGTGCATAAACTTTGTGTATAAACGTTGTGCATAAACTTTGTGTATAAACGTTGTGCATAAACTTTGTGTATAAACGTTGTGCATAAACTTTGTGTATAAACGTTGTGCATAAACTTTGTGTATAAACGTTGTGCATAAACTTTGTGTATAAACGTTGTGCATAAACTTTGTGTATAAACGTTGTGCATAAACTTTGTGTATAAACGTTGTGCATAAACTTTGTGTATAAACGTTGTGCATAAACTTTGTGTATAAACGTTGTGCATAAACTTTGTGTATAAACGTTGTGCATAAACTTTGTGTATAAACGTTGTGCATAAACTTTGTGTATAAACGTTGTGCATAAACTTTGTGTATAAACGTTGTGCATAAACTTTGTGTATAAACGTTGTGCATAAACTTTGTGTATAAACGTTGTGCATAAACTTTGTGTATAAACGTTGTGCATAAACTTTGTGTATAAACGTTGTGCATAAACTTTGTGTATAAACGTTGTGCATAAACTTTGTGTATAAACGTTGTGCATAAACTTTGTGTATAAACGTTGTGCATAAACTTTGTGTATAAACGTTGTGCATAAACTTTGTGTATAAACGTTGTGCATAAACTTTGTGTATAAACGTTGTGCATAAACTTTGTGTATAAACGTTGTGCATAAACTTTGTGTATAAACGTTGTGCATAAACTTTGTGTATAAACGTTGTGCATAAACTTTGTGTATAAACGTTGTGCATAAACTTTGTGTATAAACGTTGTGCATAAACTTTGTGTATAAACGTTGTGCATAAACTTTGTGTATAAACGTTGTGCATAAACTTTGTGTATAAACGTTGTGCATAAACTTTGTGTATAAACGTTGTGCATAAACTTTGTGTATAAACGTTGTGCATAAACTTTGTGTATAAACGTTGTGCATAAACTTTGTGTATAAACGTTGTGCATAAACTTTGTGTATAAACGTTGTGCATAAACTTTGTGTATAAACGTTGTGCATAAACTTTGTGTATAAACGTTGTGCATAAACTTTGTGTATAAACGTTGTGCATAAACTTTGTGTATAAACGTTGTGCATAAACTTTGTGTATAAACGTTGTGCATAAACTTTGTGTATAAACGTTGTGCATAAACTTTGTGTATAAACGTTGTGCATAAACTTTGTGTATAAACGTTGTGCATAAACTTTGTGTATAAACGTTGTGCATAAACTTTGTGTATAAACGTTGTGCATAAACTTTGTGTATAAACGTTGTGCATAAACTTTGTGTATAAACGTTGTGCATAAACTTTGTGTATAAACGTTGTGCATAAACTTTGTGTATAAACGTTGTGCATAAACTTTGTGTATAAACGTTGTGCATAAACTTTGTGTATAAACGTTGTGCATAAACTTTGTGTATAAACGTTGTGCATAAACTTTGTGTATAAACGTTGTGCATAAACTTTGTGTATAAACGTTGTGCATAAACTTTGTGTATAAACGTTGTGCATAAACTTTGTGTATAAACGTTGTGCATAAACTTTGTGTATAAACGTTGTGCATAAACTTTGTGTATAAACGTTGTGCATAAACTTTGTGTATAAACGTTGTGCATAAACTTTGTGTATAAACGTTGTGCATAAACTTTGTGTATAAACGTTGTGCATAAACTTTGTGTATAAACGTTGTGCATAAACTTTGTGTATAAACGTTGTGCATAAACTTTGTGTATAAACGTTGTGCATAAACTTTGTGTATAAACGTTGTGCATAAACTTTGTGTATAAACGTTGTGCATAAACTTTGTGTATAAACGTTGTGCATAAACTTTGTGTATAAACGTTGTGCATAAACTTTGTGTATAAACGTTGTGCATAAACTTTGTGTATAAACGTTGTGCATAAACTTTGTGTATAAACGTTGTGCATAAACTTTGTGTATAAACGTTGTGCATAAACTTTGTGTATAAACGTTGTGCATAAACTTTGTGTATAAACGTTGTGCATAAACTTTGTGTATAAACGTTGTGCATAAACTTTGTGTATAAACGTTGTGCATAAACTTTGTGTATAAACGTTGTGCATAAACTTTGTGTATAAACGTTGTGCATAAACTTTGTGTATAAACGTTGTGCATAAACTTTGTGTATAAACGTTGTGCATAAACTTTGTGTATAAACGTTGTGCATAAACTTTGTGTATAAACGTTGTGCATAAACTTTGTGTATAAACGTTGTGCATAAACTTTGTGTATAAACGTTGTGCATAAACTTTGTGTATAAACGTTGTGCATAAACTTTGTGTATAAACGTTGTGCATAAACTTTGTGTATAAACGTTGTGCATAAACTTTGTGTATAAACGTTGTGCATAAACTTTGTGTATAAACGTTGTGCATAAACTTTGTGTATAAACGTTGTGCATAAACTTTGTGTATAAACGTTGTGCATAAACTTTGTGTATAAACGTTGTGCATAAACTTTGTGTATAAACGTTGTGCATAAACTTTGTGTATAAACGTTGTGCATAAACTTTGTGTATAAACGTTGTGCATAAACTTTGTGTATAAACGTTGTGCATAAACTTTGTGTATAAACGTTGTGCATAAACTTTGTGTATAAACGTTGTGCATAAACTTTGTGTATAAACGTTGTGCATAAACTTTGTGTATAAACGTTGTGCATAAACTTTGTGTATAAACGTTGTGCATAAACTTTGTGTATAAACGTTGTGCATAAACTTTGTGTATAAACGTTGTGCATAAACTTTGTGTATAAACGTTGTGCATAAACTTTGTGTATAAACGTTGTGCATAAACTTTGTGTATAAACGTTGTGCATAAACTTTGTGTATAAACGTTGTGCATAAACTTTGTGTATAAACGTTGTGCATAAACTTTGTGTATAAACGTTGTGCATAAACTTTGTGTATAAACGTTGTGCATAAACTTTGTGTATAAACGTTGTGCATAAACTTTGTGTATAAACGTTGTGCATAAACTTTGTGTATAAACGTTGTGCATAAACTTTGTGTATAAACGTTGTGCATAAACTTTGTGTATAAACGTTGTGCATAAACTTTGTGTATAAACGTTGTGCATAAACTTTGTGTATAAACGTTGTGCATAAACTTTGTGTATAAACGTTGTGCATAAACTTTGTGTATAAACGTTGTGCATAAACTTTGTGTATAAACGTTGTGCATAAACTTTGTGTATAAACGTTGTGCATAAACTTTGTGTATAAACGTTGTGCATAAACTTTGTGTATAAACGTTGTGCATAAACTTTGTGTATAAACGTTGTGCATAAACTTTGTGTATAAACGTTGTGCATAAACTTTGTGTATAAACGTTGTGCATAAACTTTGTGTATAAACGTTGTGCATAAACTTTGTGTATAAACGTTGTGCATAAACTTTGTGTATAAACGTTGTGCATAAACTTTGTGTATAAACGTTGTGCATAAACTTTGTGTATAAACGTTGTGCATAAACTTTGTGTATAAACGTTGTGCATAAACTTTGTGTATAAACGTTGTGCATAAACTTTGTGTATAAACGTTGTGCATAAACTTTGTGTATAAACGTTGTGCATAAACTTTGTGTATAAACGTTGTGCATAAACTTTGTGTATAAACGTTGTGCATAAACTTTGTGTATAAACGTTGTGCATAAACTTTGTGTATAAACGTTGTGCATAAACTTTGTGTATAAACGTTGTGCATAAACTTTGTGTATAAACGTTGTGCATAAACTTTGTGTATAAACGTTGTGCATAAACTTTGTGTATAAACGTTGTGCATAAACTTTGTGTATAAACGTTGTGCATAAACTTTGTGTATAAACGTTGTGCATAAACTTTGTGTATAAACGTTGTGCATAAACTTTGTGTATAAACGTTGTGCATAAACTTTGTGTATAAACGTTGTGCATAAACTTTGTGTATAAACGTTGTGCATAAACTTTGTGTATAAACGTTGTGCATAAACTTTGTGTATAAACGTTGTGCATAAACTTTGTGTATAAACGTTGTGCATAAACTTTGTGTATAAACGTTGTGCATAAACTTTGTGTATAAACGTTGTGCATAAACTTTGTGTATAAACGTTGTGCATAAACTTTGTGTATAAACGTTGTGCATAAACTTTGTGTATAAACGTTGTGCATAAACTTTGTGTATAAACTTTGTGCATAAACTTTGTGCATAAAATTTTTGCATAAAATTTGTGCATGAATTTTGTGCCTAAACATTTTGCATAAACGTTTTGCATAAACTTTGTGCATAAACATTTTGCAAAAACGTTGTGCATAAATGTTGTGCATAAGCTTTTTTAAGAAACGTTTTGTATAAACATTGTACATGAACTTTGGGCATAGAATTTGTGCATAAACTTTGTGCGTAAAGTTCGTGCACAATCTTTGTGCATAAAATTTGTGCATAAACTTTGTGCATAAACTTTGTGTATAAAATTTATGCATAAAATTTGTGCGTAAACGTTTTGCATAAAATTTGTGCAGAAACTTTGGGCATAAACGTTTCGCATAAAGGTAGTGTATAAAAGTTGTGCAAAAAATTTGTGCATAAACTTTGTGCATAACCGTTGCATATAAACTTTGTGTATACATTTTTTGCATAAACTTTGTGCATAACTTTGTGCATAAACGTTGTTCATGAACTTTGTGCATAAGCATTGTGCATAAATATTGTTTATACACGTTTTGCATAAATTGTGTGCATAAGCTTTGTCCATAAACGTTTTGCATTAACTTTTTGCATGAGCTTTGTGCATGAAATTTGTGCATACCATTTGTGAAAAAACTTTGTGCATACAATTTGTGCATAAACTTTGTGCGTAAACTTTGTGCATAAATTTTGTGCATGACCTTTGTTCATAAACTTTGTGCATAAACTTTGTGCATAAACATTGTGCATAAACTTTGTGCATAAATGTTGTGCATAAACTGTGTGCATACTTTTTGCACATAAACTTTGTTCATAAACTTTGTGCATAAACGTTTTGCATAATCTTTGTGCATAAACTTTTTGCATAAACGTTTTGCATAAACTTTGTGTATGAACTTTGTGCGTAAACTTTGTGCATAAACGTTTTGCATAAACGTTCTGCAAAAACTTTGTGAATAAATGATGTACATAAAGTTTGTGCATAGACTTTGTGCATGAACGTTGTGCATAAAATATGTGCATAAACGGTTTGCATAAACGTTTTGCATAAGCGTTGTGCATAAACTTTGTGCATAAATGTTTTGCGTAAGCTTTCTGCATAAACTTTGTGCATAAATTTTGTGCATAAACTTTATGCATAAACATTGTGCATAAACTTTGTGCATAAACTTTGTTCCTACACTTTGTGCATAAACTTTCTGCATAAACTTTGTGCATAAAATTTGTGCATAAACGTTTTCTATAAACTTTGTGCATAAATTTGTGCATAAACATTGTGCATAAACTTTATGCATAAATGTTGTGCATTATCTTCGTGCATATATGATTTGCATTAGCTTTGTGCATAAACTTTGTGCGTAAACTTTGTGCATAAAATTTTTTGCATAAACTTTGTGCATAGACTTTGTGCATAAACTTTGCCCATAAACTTTGTGTATAAACTCTGTGCATAAACTTTGTGCATAAACATTGTGCATAAACGATTTGCATAAACGTTTTGCACAAACATTGTGCATAAAGATTGTGCATAAACCTTGTGCATAAAATTTGTGCATAAAATTTGTGCAGAAACTTTTCTCAGAAACTTTGTGTATATATTATGTGCATAAACTTTGTGCATAAACGTTTTTCATAAACATTGTGCATAAACATTGTGCATAAATATAGTGCATAAACTTTGTGCGTAAACTTTGTGGATAAAGTTTGTGCATTAACTTTGTGCTCAAACTTTCTGCATAAATGTTGTGCATAAACTTTATGCCTAAACTTTGTTCGTAAAATTTGTGCATAAACGTTCTGCATAAACTTTGTGCAGAAACGTTGTGCAAGAACGTTATGCGTAAACTTCGTGCATAAATGCTATGCATAAACTTTGTGCATGAACCTTGTGCATAAACATTGTGCATAAACTTTGTGCATAAACGTTGTGCATAAACTTTGTGCATAAATGTTTTGCATAAACTTTGTGCATAAACGTTGTGCATAGCTGTTTTGCATAAACTTTGTTCATAAACTTGGTGGATAAACGTTTTTCATATTCTTTTTGCATACACATTTTGCATACACTTTGTGCATAAACTTTGTGCCTAAACTTTGTGCATAAACTTTGTGCATAAACGTTTTTCATAAACGTTGTGCATAAATGATGTGCATTAACTTTGTGCATAGACTTTGTGCATTAACTTTGTCTGTAAACTTTGTGCATAAACGTTCTGCATAAAAAAATTGCATAAAATTTGTGCATAGACATTTTGTATAAACATTGTGCATAAACGTTGTGCATAAACGTTGTGCATAAACGTTGTGCGTAAACTTCGTGCATAGATTTTTTGCATAAACTTTGTGCTTCATCTTTGTGCATGAACTTTGTGCATAAACGTTGTGCATAAACTTTGTGCATAAACGTTGTGCGTAAACTTTGTGCATAGATTTTTTGCATAAACTTTGTGCTTCATCTTTGTGCATGAACTTTGTGCATAAACGTTGTGCATAAACTTTGTGCATAAATGTTGTGCATGCTCTTTGTGCATAAACGTTGTGCATACACTTTGTGCATAAACGTTTTGGTTAAACTTTGTGCATAAACTTTGTGCATAAATTTGTGCATAAACTTTGTGCATAAACGTTTTGCATAATCTTTGTGCATAAAATTTGTGCATAAACGTTGTGCATAAACGTTGTGCATAAACGGTGTGCATAAAATTTGTGCATAAACTTTTTGCATAAACTTTGTGCATAAAATTTGTGCATAAACATTTTTCATAAACTTTGTGCATAGACTTTCTGCATAAAATTTTTGCGTAAACTTTGTGTATAAACGTAGTGCATAAATGTTTTGCATTAACGTTTTGCATAAACTCTGTGCATAAATGTAGTGCATGAACATTGTGGGTAAACTTTGTGCATAAAGTTTGTGCAGAAACGTTTTGCATAAGCTTTGTGCATAAACGTTGTGCATAAGCTTTGTGCATAATTTTTGTTTGTAAATTTTGTGCATAAATGTTCTGCATAAACTTTGTGCATAAACTTTGTGCATAAACGTTTTATATAAACTTTATGCATAAAGTTTGTGCATATATTTTTGCATAAACATTGTGCATAATGGTTGTGCATAAATGTTGTGCGTAAACTTCGTGCATAAATGTTTGCATACAATTTGTGCAGAACGTTTGTGCATGAACTTTGTGCATAAACTTTGTGCATAAACATTGTACATAAGCTTTCTCATAAACTTTGTGCATAGATTTTTTGCATAAACTTTGTGCATAAACTTTGTGCATAGAATTTGTGTATAAACTTTGTGCATAAGGTTTGTGCATAAACGTCGTGTTTAAAGTTTTTGCATGAACGTTTTGCGTAAAATTTGTGCATTAACCTTGTGCATAAGCTTTTTGCATAAACTTTGTGCATAAACTTTGTGCATAAACTTTGTGCATAAACTTTGTGCATAAGCTTTGTGCATAACCTTTGTGCATAAACTTTGTGCATAAACTTTGTGCATAAACTTTGTGCATAAACTTTGTGCATAAAATTTGTGCTTTAACATTTTGCATAAAGGTATTGCATAAAGTTTGTTCATTAACTTTTTTCATAAACATTGTGCATAAACGTTGTGCTTAAACTTTGTGCATAAACGTTTTGCAGAAACGTTTTGTATAACCTTTGTGCACAAACATTGTGCATAAGCTTTTTTGCATAAACTTTGTGCATAGACTTTGTGCATAAACGTTTTGCATAAACTTTGCTCATAAATTTTTTGTATAAACTTTGTGTATAGACTTTGTGCATAAACTTTGTGAGTAAGCTTTGTGCATAAACTTTATGCATAAACGTTTTGCGTAAAATTTGTGCATAAACTTTGTGCATTATCTTTGTGTATAATCTTTGTGCGTAAACGTTGTGTATACACTTTGTGTATTAACGTTTTGCATAAAAGTTTTGCATAATGTTTGTGCATAAACTTTGTGCATGAACCTTGTGCAGAAAATTTGTGCATAAACTTTGTGCAAAAACGTTTTGCATAAACTTTGTGTATAAACTTTTTGGATAAAATTTGTGCATAAACATTGTGCATAAACTTTGTGCATAAACTTTGTGCATAAACTTTGTGCGTCAACTTTGTGCATAAACGTTTTGCATAAACGTTTTTCATAAACTTTGTGCATAACATTTTTTTATAAACTTTGTGCATAAACTTTGTGCATACATTTTGTGCATAAACTTTGTGCATAAACGTTTTGCATAACCATTGCTCATGAACTTTGTGTATAAACCGTTTTGCATAATTGTTGTGCATAAACGTTGTGCATAAACTTTGTGCATGAAGTTTTTTCATAGACTTTGTGCATAATGTTTTGCTTTAACTTCGTTCATGAACATTGTGCATAAACGTTTTGCATAAAATTTGTGCATAAACTTTGTGCATAGATGTTTTGCATAAACATTGCGCATAAATGTTGTGCATAAACGTTGTGCATAAACGTTGTGCATAAATGTTTTTCAAAAACGTTTTTCATTAACTTTGTGCGTAAACTTTGTGCATAAGCTTTGTGTGTTATCTTTGTAAATAAACTTTGTGCTTGAATTTGTGCTTAAAATTTGTGCTTAAACTTTGTGCATAAACTTTGTGCATAAAATCTGTGCATAAACTTTGTGCATAATCGTTTTGCCTAAAGGTAGTGCATAAACTTTGCGCATAAACTTTGTGCGTAAACGTTGTGCATTAACTTTGTGCATAAATGTTTTGCATAAGCTTTGTGCATAAACGTTGTGCATAATATTTGTTCATAAACGTTGTGCATAAACTTTGTGCATAAACTTTGTGCATAAGATTTGCGCATAAACGTTTTGCATAATCTTTGTTCATTAACTTTGTGCATAAACTTTGTGCATAAACGTTGTGCATAAACTTTGTGCATAAACTTTGTGCATAAGCTTTGTGCATAAGCGTTTTGCATAAACGTTTTGCATAAACCTTGTGCATAAAATTTGTGCATAAAGTTTATGCATAAACGTTTTGCATAAACATTTTGCATACAATTTGTGCGTAAACTTTGTGCATAAACGTTTTCCATAAACTTTGGGCATAAACTTAATACATAAACCTTGTGCATAAAGTTAGCGCATAGAATTTGTGCATAAACGTTTTGCATAAATGTTTTGAATAAACGTTGTGCATAAACATTGTGCATAAACGTTGTGCTTAAAATTTGTGCATAAACGGTTGTATAAACTTTGTGCATCAACTTTGCGCATTTAGTTTGTGCATATACTTTGTGCATAAACTTTGTACATGAACTTTGTGCATACAATTTGTGCGTAAACTTTGTGCATAAACTTTGTGTATAAACTTTGTGCATAAATGTTGTGCATGAACTTTGTGTATAAAGATTGTGCATAAGTTTTCTTCATAAACATTGTGCGTAAGCTTTGTGTATAGAATTTGTGAATGAACTTTGTGCATACACTTTTTGCATAAAATTTGTGCGTGAACTTTGTGCATAAACGTTGTGCATAAACCTCGTGCATAAACTTTGTGCATAAATGTTGTGCTTAAACTTTGTGCATAAACGTTTTGCATGAATTTTGTGCATACACTTTGTGCATACAATTTGTGCATAAACTTTGTGCACAAACTTTGTGCATAGACTTTGTGCATAAACTCTGTGCATAAACTTTGTGCATACACGTTGTGCATAAACTTTGTGCATAAACATTGTCATAACCTTTGTGCATTAACTTTGTGTTTAAAATGTGTGCATGAACTTTGTGCATAACCTTTGTGCATGACGTTTGTGCAGAACCTTTGTGCATAAACGTTTTCCATAAACTTTGTGCATAGACATTGTGCATAAAGTTTGTGCATAACATTTGTGCATAAACATTTTGCACAAACTTTGTGCATTAACTTTGTGCATAAAGTAGATCAATAAAATTTGTGCATAAACATTTTGCATAAACTTTGTGCATTATTTGTGTGCATAAACTTTGTGCATAAACTTTGTGCATAAAATTTGTGCATAAATGGTGTGCATAAACTTTGTGCATAAAAATTGTGCATAACCTTTGTGCATAAACTTTGTGAATAAACCTTGTGGATAAACTTTGTGCGTAACCTTTGTGCATTAAGTTTGTGCAGAACCTTTGTGCATAAACATTATGCATAAACTTTGTGCATAAACGTTGTGCATAAACTGTTTGCATAAACATTTTGCATAAACTTTATGCATAAACGTTTGTCATAAAGTTTGTGCATAAAATTTATGCATAAACGTTGTGCATAAACTTTGTGCATACCCTTTGTGCATAAACGTTTTGCATAACCTTTGTGCATAAACTTCGTGCATAAAAATTGTGCATGAACTTTGTGTATAAAATTTGTGCATAAACTTTGTGCATTAACTTTGTGCATTAGCTTTGTGCATAAGCGTTTTGCATAAACGTTTTGCATAAACCTTGTGCATAAACTTTGTGCATAAACTTTGTGCATAAACTTTGTGCATAAAGTTTATGCATAAACGTTTTGCATAAACATTTTGCATAAAATTTGTGCGTAAATTATGTGCATAAACGTTTTCCATAAACTTTGGGCATAAACTTTATACATAAACCTTGTGCATAAAGTTAGCGCATAGAATTTGTGCATAAACTTTTTGCATAAACGTTTTGAATAAACGTTGTGCATAAACATTGTGCATAAACGTTGTGCTTAAAGTTTGTGCATAAACGTTTTGGATAAACTTTGTGCTTAAACTTTGTGCATAAACTTTGTGCATAAACGTTTTGCCTAAACTTTGTGCATAAACTTTGCGCATCTAGTTTGTGCATAAACTTTGTGCATAAACTTTGTACATGAACTTTGTACATAAACATTGTGCGTAAACTTTGTGGATAAACATTGTGTATAAACTTTATGCATAAATATTGTGCATAGACTTTGTTCATGAACTTTGTGTATAAAAATTGTGCATAAGTTTTCTTCATAAACTTTGTGCGTAAGCTTTGTGTATAAAATTTGTGAATTAACTTTGTGCATACACTTTTTGCATAAAATGTGTGCGTTAACTTTGTGCAGAAACGTTGTGCATAAACCTTGTGCATCAACTTTGTGCAGAAATTTTGTGCATAAACGTTTTGCATGAAGTTTGTGCATACACTTTGTGCATACAATTTGTGCATAAACTTTGTGCACAAACTTTGTGCATAGACTTTGTGCATAAACTCTGTGCATAAACTTTTTGCATACACGTTGTGCATAAACTTTGTGCATAAACATTGTCATAACCTTTGTGCATTAAATTTGTGTTTAAACTTTGTGCATGAACTTTGTGCATAACCTTTGTGCATGAAGTTTGTGCAGAACCTTTGTGCATAAACGTTTTGCAGAAACTTTGTGCATAAACTTTGTGCATAAACATTGTGCATAAAGTTTGTGCATAACATTTGTGCATAAACGTTTTGCACAAACTTTGTGCATAAACTTTGTGCATAAATTAGATCAATAAAATTTGTGCATAAACATTTTGCATAAACTTTGTGCATAAACTTTGTCCATAAAATTTGTGCATACACGTTGTGCATAAACTTTGTGCACAAAAATTGTGTATAACCTTTGTGCATAAGCTTTGTGAATAAACTTTGTGGATAAGCTTTGTGCGTAACCTTTGTGCATTTAGTTTGTGCAGAACCTTTGTGCATAAACGTTATGCATAAACTTTGTGCATAAACGTTGTGCACAAACTGTGTGCATAAACGTTTTGCATAAACTTTGTGCATAAACGTTTTTCATAAAGTTTGTGCATAAAGTTTATGCATAAACGTTGTGCATAGACTTTGTGCATACCCTTTGTGCATAAACGTTTTGCATAACCTTTGTGCATAAACTTTGTGCATAAACTTTGTGCATGAACTTTGTGTATAAAATTTGTGCATATACTTTGTGCATAAACTTTGTGCATAAACGTTGTGCATAAACTTAGTGCATAAACGTTGTGTATAACCTTTGTGCATAAAAGTTTTGTATAAACTTTGTGCAAAAACTTTGTGCATAAAGATTTTGCATAAACTTTGTGCATAAACTTTGTGCATAAATGTTTTTCATTAACTTTGTGCGCAAGCTTTGTGTATAAAAGTTTTACATAAAATTTGTGTATAAACTTTGTGCATAAAATTTGAGCATAAAATTTGTGTATAAACTTTGTGTATAAACTTTGTGCATATACTTTGTGCATAAACGTTGTGCATGAACTTTGTGCACAAACTTTGTTCTTAAAGTTTGTGCATAAAGGTTTTGAATATACTTTGTGCATAAACTTTGTGCATAAACTTTGTGCATAATCATTTTGTTTAAAATTTCTGTATAAACTTTGTGCATAAACTTTATGCCTAAGATTTGTGCATAAACTTTGTGTGTGAAGTTTGTGCATAAACCCGTGCGTAAATGTTGTGCTCAAAATTGGTGCATAAACTTTGTGCAAAAACATTTTGCATTAACTTTGTACATAAATGTTGTGCATAAACTTTGTGCATAAACGTTTTGCATAAACGTTGTCTGTAAACTTTGTGCGTAAACTTTGTGTATAGCCTTTGTGCGTAAAATTTGTGCATAAACTTTGTGCATAAAATTTGTGCATAAACTTTGTGCGTAAACGTTGTGCATAAACTTTGTGCATAAACTTTGTGCATAAAATTTTCCATGAAGGTAGTGCATAAAATTTGTGCATTAACTTTGCGTATGAACTTTCTTAACTAACTTTGAGTATAAACTTTGTGCATAAATTTTGTGCATAAATGTTGTATATAAACTTTGCGCATAAACGTTGTGCATAAACTTTGTGCATAAATGTTTTGTATAAAATTTGTGCATAAACGTTGTGCATAAGTTTTGTGCAGAACGTTTGTGAATAGACTTTGTACATAAGCTTCGTGCGTAAAATTCATGCATAAAGGTTGTGCATAAACTTTGCGCATAAACTTTGTGCATAAACATTGTGCATAAACTTTGTTCATTAAGTTTGTGCATAAACTTTGTGCATAAGTTTTGTGCATAAACTTTTTGCATAGACTTTGTGCATTAACTTTGTGCATAACATTTTTGCATAAACATTTTGCATAATCTTTGTGCATGAACTTCGGGTATATACTTTGTGCATCAACTTTGTGCATATCTTTTGTGCATAAACGTTTCGCATAAACTTTGTGCATAAACATTGTGCATAAACGTTTTGCATATACTTTGTGCATAGAGTTCGAGCCTGTACTTCGTGCATAAACGTTTTGCATAAGCTTTGTGCATAAAGTTTGTGCATAACCATTGTGCATAAAACTTGTGCATAAACGCTTTGAATAAACGTTCTACACAAACTTTGTGCATAAACATTTTGCAGAAACTTTGTGCATAAACTTTGTTCATAAGGTTTGTGCATGAAGTTTGTGCATAAAGTTGTGCATAACCTTTGTGCATAAACTTTGTGCGTAAACATTGTGCATAAACTTTGTGCATAAACGTTGTTTATAAATTTTGTGCATAAAAGTTTGGCATAAACTTTGTGCATAAACGTTTTGCATAAACTTTGTGCATAAACATTGTGCACAAACTTTGTCTAGAAACGTTGTGCATAAACGTTGTGCATAAACTTTGTGCGTAAACTTTGTGAATAAACGTTGTCCATAAACTCTGTGCGTAAACTTTGTGCATAAACGTTGCACATAAATCTTGTGCATAAACTTTGTGCATAAACTTTGTGCATACACTTTGTGCATAAATTTGTGCATAATCTTTATGTATAAACTTTGTGCATGAAAGTTGTGCATAATCTTTGTGCATAAACGTTGTGCATAAAATTCTGCGTAATTTTTGTTTACAAACTTAATGCATAAACGTTTTTCATAAAATTTGTGCATAAAAGTTTTGTATAAACTTTGTGCATAAACGTTTTGCGTAAACATTGTGGATACGATTTGTGCATAGACTTTGTGCATAAAAGTTTCGCATAAACTTTGTGCATAAAATTTGTGCATAATCGTTTTGCATAAACTTTGTGGATCAAGTTTGTGCATAAAGTTTGTGCATAAACTTTGTGCATGAACTTTGTGCATAAAGTTTGTGCATAAACTTTGTGCATAAACTTTGTGCATTAACTTTGTGCGTAAACTCTGTGCATGAACTTTGTGCATAAACTTTGTGCATAAAAGATTTGCATAAACTTTGTGCATAAATGTTGTGCATAAACTTTGTGCATAAACGTTTTGCATAAGATTTGTCCATAAACTTTGTGCAAAACCTTTGTGCAAAAACTTTGTGCGTAGAATTTGTGCAGAATTTTTGTGCATAAACTTTGTGCATAAACTTTGTGCGTAAACGTTGTGCATAAACTTTGTGCATACAAGTTTTTCATAAAGTTTGTGCATAAACATTGTGCATAAACTTTGTGCATGTACATTGTGCATAGACTTTGTGCATACACTTTGTGGATAAAAATTGTTCCTAAACTTTGTGCATTAACTTTGTGCATAAAAGTTTTGCATAAAGGTAGTGCGTAAACTTTGTGCATAAACTTTGTGTATAAACTTTGTGCATAAACGTTGTGCATAAACTTTGTGCATAAATTTTGTGCATATACTTTGTGCATGAAATTTGTGCACAAACATTTGCATAAACTTTGTGCATGACATTTGTGCATAAATCTTTGCATAAACCTTGTTCATTAACTTTGTGCATAAACCTTGTCTATGAACTTTGTTCATAAACTTTGTGCATAAAATGTGTGCAAAAACTGTGTATAAACTTTGTGCATAAACTTTGTGCATTAACGTTTTGCACAAAGGTAGTGCATAAACTTCGTGCATAAACTTTGTGCATAAACTTTATGCATACATGTTTTGTATAAACTTTGTGCATAAGCTTCGTGCATATAGTTTGTGCACAAACATTGTGCATGAACTTTGTGCATAAACGTTGTGCACAAACTTCGTGCATAATTATTTTTCATAGAATTTGTGCATAAACGTTGTTCATAAAATTATTGCATAAACGTTTTGCATATAATTTGTGCAGAAATGTTTTGCATAAACGTTTTGCATAAAGTTTGTGATTAAATTTTGTGCATTAACTTTGTGCATAAACTTTGTGCATAAAAGTCGTTCATAAACATAGTGCATAAACTTTGTGCATAGACATTGTGCATAAAATGTGTGCATAAAATTTGTGCATAAACTTTGTGCATAAACGTTGTGCATGAAATTTTTTCATAAACTTTGTGCATAAACTTTGTGCACATACGTTGTGCATAAACGTTTTGCATAAACCTTGTGCATATATTTTGTGCATAAACCTTTTTGCATAATTGTTTTGCATAAACTTTGTGCAGTAAGTTTTTGTTATAAACTTTGTGCATAAACTTTGTGCATAAAGTTTGTGTATAAAGTTTGTGCATAGTCTTTTTGTGTAAACTTTGTGCATAAAGTTTGTGCATAGAC
This sequence comes from Penium margaritaceum, assembly GCA_023375785.1. NCBI lineage: Eukaryota > Viridiplantae > Streptophyta > Zygnematophyceae > Desmidiales > Peniaceae > Penium > Penium margaritaceum. The sequence goes on from SZWC01004237.1 coordinate 28,220, forward strand.
TTTTTGCATAAACGTTGTGCATAAGATTTGTGCATAAAGTTTGTGCATAGAATTTGCGCATAGACTTTGTGCATAAACTTTGTGCATAAACTTTGTGCGTAAAGTTTGTGCAAAACATTTGTGCATAAACTTTGTGAATAAACTTTTTGCGTAAAGGTAGTCCATCAACATTGTGCATAGATCTGTGCATAAACTTTTTTTATAAACTTTGTGCATAAACTTTGTGTATAAACGTTGTGCATAAACGTTGTGCATAAACTTTGTGCACAAACGTTGTGCATAAACGTTGTGCATAAACTTTTTTTATAAACTTTGTGCATAAACTTTGTGTATAAACGTTGTGCATAAACGTTGTGCATAAACTTTGTGCACAAACGTTGTGCATAAACGTTGTGCATAAAGTTTGTGTATATACATTGTGCATAAAATTTGTGCATAAAATTTGTGTATTAACTTTGTGCATAAAATTTGTGCATAAACGTTTTGCATAAACTTTGTGCATAAACGTTTTGCATAAGCTTTGTGCATAAACGTTTTGCATGAACTTTATGCATCAACTTTGTGCATAAACGTTTTGCATAAACTTTGTGCATAAACTTTGTGCATAAAATGTGTGCATAAACATTGTGAATAAACGTTTTGCATTAAGTTTGTGCATATAAATCGTGCATAAACATTGTTCATAAACATTGTGCATAAAAGTTGATCATAAAGTTTGTGCATAAACGTTTTGCATAAACGTTGTCCATAAACATTCTGCGTAATCTTCGTGCATAAACTTTGTGCATAGACTTTGTGCATAAACGTTGTGCATAACATTTGTGCATAAACTTTGTGCATAAAACTTGTGCATAAACTTTGTGCATAGACTTTGTGCATAAAACATGTGCATAAACTTTGTGCATAAACTTTGTGCATACACTTTGTGCATAAACTTTGTGCATGAACTTTGCGTATGACCTTTTTGCATGAAATTTGTGCATAAACTTTGTGCATAAACGTTTTGCATAAAGGTAGTGCACAAGCTTCGTGAATGAGCGTTGTGCATAAACTTTGTGCATAAACTTTGTGTATAAACTTTGTGCATAAACGTTGTGCATAAACTTTGTGCATAAACGTTGTGCATAGACTTTGTGAATAACGTTTGTGCATACACGTTTTGCATAAACTTTGTGCATGAACTTTGTGCATAAACTTTGTATATAAACGTTTTTCATAAACCTTGTGCATAAACTTTCTGCATAAACGTTGCGCATAAACTTTGTGTTTAAGCTTTGTGCATAAACTTTGTGTGTAAACTTTGTGCATTAACGTTTTGCATAAAGGTAGTTCATAAACGTTTTGCATAACGGTAGTGCATAAACTTTGTGCATAAACGTTTTGCATGAAATTTGTGCATAAACTTCGTCCATAAACTTGGTGCATAAAGTTTGTGCATAAACGTTGTGCATCAACTTTGTGCATAAACTTTGTGTATAAATTTTGTGCATAAGATTTGTGCATAAACTTTGTTCATAAAATGTATCCATAAACCTTTTTGCATTAAAATTTTGCATAAACTTTGTGCATTGACTTTGTGTATAAATTTTGTGCATGAACTCTGTGCAGAAGGTTTGTGCATAAAGTTTGTGCATAGACTTTTTGCATTAACTTTGTGCATAAACTTTGTGCAGAAACGTTTTGCATAAACTTTGTGCATAACCTTTTTGCATAAACTTTGTGCATAAAGTTTGTACATGAACGTCTTCCATAAACTTTGTGCACAAAAGTTGCGCAAAAACGTTGTGCATAAACTTTGTGCGTACACTTTGTGCATAAACTTTGTGCATAAACTTTGTGCATAGACGTTTTGCATAAAGGTAGTGCAAAAACTTTATGCATAAACTTTGTGCATAAACTTTGAGTATAAGCTTTTTGAATAAACTTTGTGAATTAACTTTGTGTAAAATTTTGTGTATAAACGTTTTGCATAAGCTTTGTGCATACAATTTGTGCATAAACTTTTTGTATAAACTTTGTGCATAACCTTTGTGTATAAACTTTGTGCATAAACGTTGTGCATAAACTTTGTGAATAAACGTTTTGCATAAAATTTGTGCACAAATGTTGTGCATAAAGTTTGTGCATAAACGTTTTGAAAAAACTTTGTCCATAAACTTTGTGCGCAAACTTTGTGCATAAACTTTGTGCGTGAACTTTGTGCATAAACTTTCTGCATAAACTTTGTGCATAAAATTTGTGCATAAACTTTGTGCATAAACTTTGTGCATAAACTTTGTGCATAAAAGTTTTGCATAAAGTTTTTGCATCAACATTGTGCATAAAGTTTGTGCAGAAAACTTGTGCATAAACGTTGTGCATAAACGTTGTGCATTAATGTTGTGCAGAAATTTTGTGCATAAACGTTTTGCATAAACGTTGTCAATAAACTTTGTGCATAATCTTTGTGCATAAACTTAGTGCATAAACTTTGTGCATAGACTTTGTGCATGAACTTTGTGCATAAACGTTGTGCATAAACTTTGTGCATCAACTTTGTGCATAGACTTTGTGCATAAAATATGTGCATAGACTTTGTGCATAGATTCTGTGCATAGACTTTGTGCATAAACTTTGTGCATAAACTTTGTGCATAAACTTTGTACATAGAATTTGTGCATAAACTTTGTGTGTAAACTTTGTGCATACATTTTTTACATAAACGTTGTGCATGAACTTTGTGTATGAACGTTTTGCATTAACTTTGTGCGTAACCTTTGTGCATAAACTTTGTCCATAAACGTTTTTCATAAAGGTAGTGCATAAAATTTTTGCATAAAGTCTGTACATAAACTTTGTGCATAAACTTTGTGCATAAACTTTGAGCATAAACGTTGTGCATAGACATTGTGCATAAACTTTGTGCATAAACGTTTTGCATAAACATTGTGCAAGAACTTTGTGCATTGACTTTGTGTCTAAACATTTTGCATAAACCTTGTGCATAAACTTTGTGCATAAAGTTTGTGAATAAACTTTGTGCATAAAATTTGTGCATAAACGTTGTGTATAAAAACTGTGCAAAATATTCGTGCATAGACTTTGTGCATAAATGTTTTGCATAAAGGTAGTGCATAAACTTTGTGCATAAACCTTGCGCAAAAACTTTGTGTACTAACTTTGTGCATAAACTTTGTGCATAATGTTTGTACATAAACGTTGTGCATAAGCTTTGTGCATAAATGTTGTGCATAAACTTTGTGCATAAACGTTTTGCATAAAATTTGTGCATAAAAGTTGTGCATAAAACTATTGCATAAACATCTTGCATAAACTTTGTGCATAAAACTTGTGCTTAAAAATTGTTAATAAAGTTTGTGCATTAACTTTGTGCATAAACTTTGTTCATAAACTTTGTTCATAGACATTGTGCATAAACTTTGTGCATAGACGTTGTGCATAACATTTGTGCATAAACTTTATGCATAAACGTTGTGCATAAACGTTTTTCGTAAGCTTTGTGCATAAACTTTGTGCATAAATGTTTTGCATAAACTCTGTGCATAAACTTTCTGCATAAACCTTTTTGCATAAACGTTTTGCATAAACGTTGTGCATTAACTTTGTGTATAAACTTTGTGCATAAATATTGTGCATGAAGTTTGTGCATGAAATTTGTGCATAGACGTTTTGCATAAACTTTGTGCATAAACTTTGTGCATAAATTTTGTGCATAAACGTTTTGCATAAACTTTGTGCATAAACTTTGTGCATAAAGTTTGTGCATAAACTTTGTGCATAAACGTTTTGCATAAACTCTGTGCATAAACATTGTGCATAAACGTTGTGCATAAACTTTGTGAATAAGCTTTGTGCAGAAACGTTTTGCATAAGATTTGTGCATAAAGTTAGTGTATAAACTTTGAGCATAAACTTTGTGCATACAATTTGAGCATAACATTTGTGCATAGAATTTGTGTATGAACTTTTTGCATAAACTTTGTGCGTTAAATTTGTACATAAACTTTGTGCATAAACTTTGTGCATAAACTTTGTGCACACACGAGTTGCATACATTTTGTGCATAAATGTTGTGCATAAACATTGTGCATAAACGTTTTGCATAAACTTTGTCCATAAACTTTGTGCGTAAACTTTGTGCATAAATTATGTGCGTAAACTTTTCGGATAAACATTGTGCATAAATTTTGTATGTAAACATATTTCATAAACTTTCTGTATAAACTTTGTGCATAAACGTTGTGCTTAAATGGTGTGCATAAATTTTGTGCATAAACGTTTTGCAAAAACGTTGTTCAAAAACTTTGTGCGTAATCTTTGTTTAAAAACGTAGTGCATAAACTTTGTACATAGACCTTGTGCATAAGCTTTCTGCGTAAAATGTGTGCATAAGCTTTGTGCACAAACGTTGTGCATAAGCTTTGTGCATAAGCTTCGTGCATAAACTTTGTGCGTAAACTTTGTGCATAAACGTTTTGCATACACTTTGTGGATAAACTTCGCAAATAAACTTTGTGCATGAACTTTGTGCATAAACTTTGTGCGTAAACTTTGTGCATAAACTGTTTGCATAAACTTTGTGCGTAAACTTTGTGCATAAACGTTTTGCATACACTTTGTGGATAAACTTCGCAAATAAACTTTGTGCATGAACTTTGTGCATAAACTTTGTGCGTAAACTTTGTGCATAAACTGTTTGCATAAACTTTGGGCATTAACGTTTTGCATAAAGGTAGTGCATAAACGTTTTGCATAAACTTTGTGCATAAACTTTGTGCATAAACTTTGTGCATGAACTTTGTGTATAAACTTTGTGCATAAAATTTGTGTATAATCTTTCTGCCTAAATGTTGACCATAAACTTTGTGCACAAGCGTTGTGCATAGACTTTGTGCATAAAGTTTGCGCATAAACGTTTTGCATAAACCTTGTGCAAAAACTTTGTGCATAAACATTGTGTAAAAACGTTGTGCATACACTTTGTGCATAAACGTTGTGCATAAACTTTGTGTATAAACTTTGTGCATAAACGTTGTGCATAAAGTTTGTGCATAAATGTTGTGCATAAACTTTGTGCATTCACGTTGTGCATTAACTTTCTGCATAAACGTTTTGCATAACATTTTAGCATAAACTTTGTGCACAAACTTTGTGCATCAAGATTGTGAATAAACATTGTGCATAAACTTTGTGCATAAACTTTGTTCATAAACTTTGTGCATAAGCTTTGTGCATAGACGTTGTGCATAAAATTTGTGCATAAGCGTTGTGCATAAACTTTGTGCATAAACTTTGTTCATAAACTTTGTGCATAAACTTTGTGCATAAATGTTTGCATAAACATTGTGCATAAACTTTGTGCATAAACTTTGTGCATAAAAGTTTTGAATAAACTTTGTGCATAAACTTTGTGCATAAACTTTGTGCATAAACGTTGTGCATACATTTTGTGCATAAACTGTGTGCATAAACGTTGTGCATAAACTTTGTGCATAAAATTTGTGCATAAACGTTGTCCATGAACTTTGTGCATAAACTCTGCATAAACTTTGTGCATCAACTTGATGCATAAACTTTGTGCATAAACTCTGTGCATTAACTTTGTGTATCAAATTTGTGCAGAAACTTTGTGCATAAAATTTGTGCATAAACTTTGTGCATAAAACTTGTTCATAAACTTTGTGCATAAACTTTGTGCATAAACTTTGTGCATGAACCTTGAGAATGAACGTTGTGCATAAAATTTGTGCAGAATATTTTTACATTTACTGTGTTCATAAACATTGTGCATGAACTCTGTGCATAAACTTTGTGCAGAACATTTGTGCATAGTTTTTGTGCATAAACGTTTTGCATAAACGTTGTGCATAAACTTTGTGCATAAACTTTGTGCATAAACGTTGTGCATAAACATTGTGCATCAAATTTGTGTAAAAATGTTTTGCATCAAAGTTTTGCATAAACTTTGTGCACAAACTTCGTGCATAAACTTTGTGCATAAAGGTTGTGCGTAAACTTTGTGCATAAACATTGTGCATAAACTTTGTGCAGAAACGTTGTGCATAGACTTTGTTCATAAACTTTGTGCATAAAATTTGTGCATACATGTTTTGCATAAACTTTGTGCATAAACGTTGTGCATGAACTTTGTGCATAAACTTTGCGCATTAACGTTGTGCATGAAGTTTGTGGATAAAATTTGTGCACAAACATTGTGCATAGACGTTGTGCAGAAACTTTGTGCACAAACTGTGTGCATAAATGTTGTTCATAAACGTTTTTCAGAAATTTTGTGCATACAATTTGTGCATAAACTTTATGCATATACGGTGTGCATAACCTTTGTGCATAAACTCTGTGCACAAACGTTTTGCAGAAACTTTGTGCATAGTTTTTGTGCATAAAATTTGTGCTTTCACGTTTTGCATAAACTTTGTGCATAAACGTTTTGCATAAACTTTATGCATAAACGTTTTGCAGAAACTTTGTGCAAAGAATTTGTGCGTAAAAGTTGTGCATAAACTTTGTGCTAAACCTTTGTGCATAAACTTTGTGCACAAACATTGTGCATAAACATTGTTCATAAACTTTGTGCATAAACATTTTGCATAAACTGTGTGCATAAACGTTGTGCGTAAACTTTGTGCATAAACTTTGTGCAGATGATTTGTGCATAGTTTTTGTGCATAAACGTTTTGCATAAACATTGTGCATAAAATTTGTGCATAAACTTTGTGCATAAAAAATGTGCATAAACTTTGTGCATCGACTTTGTGTAAAACCTTTGTGCATGAACGTTTTGCATAAACTTTGTGCACAAACTTTGTGAATAAAAGTTGTGCATAATCTTTGTGCATAAACTTTGTGCATTAAAGTTTTGCATAAAAGATTTGTATAAACTTTGTGCATAAACGTTGTGCATGAACTTTGTGCATAAACTTTGTGCATAAACGTTGTGCATGAACATTGTGCATAAACTTAGTGCAAAAACATTGTGCATAAACTTTGTGCAGAAACTTTGTGCACAAACTGTGTGCATGAACGTTGTGCATAAACATTTTTCCTAAATGTTGTGCATAAACTTCATGCATAAAATTTATGAAAATAGGTTTCGCATAACCTTTGTGCATAAACTCTGTGCATAAACTTTGTGCACAACCTTTGTGCATAGTTTTTGTGCATAAAAGTTGTGCATTAACGTTGTGCAATAACTTTGTGCATAATCTTTGTGAAAAAAACTTATGCCTAAAATTTTTGCAGAACCTTTGTGCATAAAAATTGTACATAAACTTTGTGCATAAACTTTGGGCATAAACTTTGTGTATAAACTTTGTGTATAAACTTTGTGCATAAACTTTGTGCATAAAATTTGTACGTAAACTTTGTGCATAAACTTTGTGCATAAACTTTATGCATAAACTTTGTGCATAAACTTTGTGCATAAACTTTGTGCATACGTTTTGAGCATAAACGTTGTGCATAAACTTTGTGCATAAACATTGTGCATGAATTTTGTGCATAAATGTTGTGCATAAACTTTGTGCATAAAATTTTTGCATAAACGTTTTGCATAACCTTTTTGCATAAAACTTGTGCATAAACTTTATGCATAATGTTTGTGCATAAGCTTTGTGCATAAACTTTGTTCGTAAACATTTTGCATATATTTTGTGCATGACATTTGTGCATGTACGTTGTGCATAAATGTTGTGCATAAACGTTGTGCATAAACTATGTGCATAAGCTTTGTGCATAAAGTTTGTGCATAAACTTTGTGCATAAACTTTGTGCATAACATTTGTGCATAAACTTTATGCATAAAGGTTTTGCATAAACGTTTTGCATAAACTTTGTGCATAAACGTTGTGCATAAACTTTGTGCATAAACTTTGTGCATAAAACTTGTGCATAAACTTTGTGCATAAACTTTGTGTGTAAACGTTGTGCATAAACATTGTGAATAAACTTTGTGCAAAAACGTTGTGCATTAACATCGTGCACAGAATTTGTGCATAAACTTTGTGCATAAACTTTGTGCATAAAGTTTGTGTATAAACTTTGTGCATAAACTTTGTGCATAACGGTTGTGCATAAGGTTTGTGCATAAAATGTGTGCATAAACTTTGTGCATAAATGTTTTGCATAAACTAATTGCGTAAACTTTGTGCATAGGGTTTGTGCATAAACTTTGTGCATGAACTTTGTGCATAGGCTTTGTGTGTAACCTTTGTGCATAATCTTTGTGCATAAACTTTGTGCATCAAAGTTGTACATAAACTTTGTCTATAAGTTTGTTCATAAACTTTGTGCATAAACGTTGTGCATAAACTTTGTGCGTAAACTTTGTGCATAAACTTTGTGCGTAAACTTTGTGCGTAAACTTTGTGCATAAACTTTGTGCATAAACTTTGTGCATCCGTTTGGTCATGGTTAGTGACATATGCATACTTTGGTTTGTCCTTGTACATGGTTATCACGCCGTGTCACTACGTATCAAAGGTCTTTGTGCTTTCTTGTTCACAGATAGTGTTCCCAAACCATTGTTAGCCCCCTTTGAATGTATGTGACTCGTGTTGTGAGTTGTAAATGTTGACCACATGAAGTGAAGTTCTTTGTTCATGGTCAGTGACATATGCATACTTTGGGTGGTCACTGTGCATCGTAGCCACACTATGCCACTACATATTGAAGGTATTTGTACTTGCTAGTCGATAACTAGTATTCACAAACCATTATCTTCCATCCTGACCATTTGTGACTTGTGTTATGAGTTGTCAAAGTTTATCACACTTAGTGACATTACTTGGTCATGGTCAGTGACATATGCCTACTTTGGTTGGTCATCGTGCATGGTATCCACACCGTGCCACAACGTCTTGAAGCTCCTTGTGCTTGCGATTTGATACTTGGTGTTCCCATACCATTGTTTCCCCCTCTGACCATTTGTGACTCGTATTATGAGTTGTTAAAGTTGATGACACACGGTGGATTGCTTTGGTCAAAGGCAGTACATATTCCTACTTTGGTCGGTCGTTGTGCATGGTAGCCACACCGTGCTACTACTGACTGAATGCCGTTGTACTTGATAGTTGGTATCTAGTATTCCCAAACCAGTGTTTCCCCCTCTGACAGTTCGTGACCCATATTATGCGTTGTGAACGCTCACCACACATAGTAAAACTATTTGGATATGGTAAGTGGCACATGCCTAGTCTGGTTGGTCACTGTTCATGGTAGCCACACCGTTCCACTACATGTTAAAGTCGTTGTACTTTCCACTCAATTAATAGCAAAAGGTTTCTCCCTTTGAAACCAGGTCGGTTGTCATTTATTTGTTATGCATAGGTGCCTTCAGAGGAATACTCCCTCCCACCCCCCTAGAGGGATGTTCCGTGGACGACCTGGAGGACAGATTTGCGACCGCATAATGACAACCCCTACCCCCCACGGCTTATGCTTGAATGTAGAGTTGAGGTATCACAACACAGCTGGTCCCCCCCTTCCCCCCCCGCTCCTCCTAGGTTGCAAGCCTATTCTATATTGCGTGATCGAGGATTCAAACCCAGGACCTACCGCTCCAGAATCTAACTCTATAAGCACAATGCCAACTCACATGGTGTTCATATGATGTCCAACTGACATTACAAGGGTTCCTATGGGTAAAGGGCATAAAATAAGGGGGTGTAAGATTAGACAGTAGTTTTCAAAAGCACGAATGATGACAAGGTTTGTTTAATCATTAAAATTTGACGCAGACGGAATTTCAAATTTTTCAATTTCGAGCTTGAATAACCTCTCAACCATTGCTCCGGTTGACCAGCCGTAAGAAGGAAAGTTGACTATACACAGTGAAAGTCCTTTTATGATATTCATTGACACAAGCATACTTTGGTTGGTCATTGTGCATGGTACCTACACCGTGCCACCACTGATCGAAGGTCTTTGTAGTTGCTAGTGGATACCGAGAATTCCCAAACCATTGTTTCTCCCTCTGCCCATTTTTGACTTGTATTATGAGTTGTGAACGTTGACCACGGACACTAAACTTCTTTGGTCATGAGCAGTGAAGTATGCCTACTTGGATAGGTCATTGTGCACGGTAGCCACACCGTGCCAATACATACAAAAAAAACTTTGTAATTGCAAGAAGATACACAGCGTTTTGGAACCATGTTTTCCCCCTCTGACCATTTGTGACTCATGTTATGGGTTGTGAGCGTTGACCACCCATATTGAAATTCTTTGGTCATGGTTAGTGACATATGCCTTGTTTGGTTTGTCAATGTACGTGGGTACCACGCCGTGTCACTACGTATTGTGCTTTCTAGTTGATAGCTAGTGTTCCCAAACCATTGTTACCCCCCCTGACTATCAATGACTCGTGTTACGAGTTGTTAACGCTAACCACACGAAGTGAAATTCGTTGGTCATGGTCAGTGACATGTGCATACTTTGGTTGGTCATTTTGCATGGTAGCTACGCTGTGCCACTACATATTGAAGGTATTTGTACTTGCTAGTCGATAGCTAGTATTCACAAACCATTATCTTCCACCCTGACCATTTGTGACTCGTGTTATGAGTTGTCAAAGTTTACCACGCTTAGTGACATTATTTGGTCATGGCCAGTGACATATGCCTACGTTGGTTGGTCATCGTGCATGGCATCCACACCGTGCCACAACGTATTGAATCTCCTTGTGCTTGCTATTTGATACTTGGTGTTCCCAAACCATTGTTCCCCCCTCTGATTATTTGTGACTCGTATTATGAGTTGTCAACGTTGACCACACACGGCGGAATTCTTTGGTCAGAGGCAGTACATATGCCTACTTTGGTCGGTCATTGTGCATGGTAGCCACACCGTGCTACTACTGACTGAAGGTCGTTGTACTTGCTAGTTGAGAATGATATCTCCATGGCATTGTCTCCTCCCCTGCCTATTTGTGACTCATGTTATGGTTGGTCAACGTTGACCACCCATATTGAAATCATCTGGTCATGGTCAGTTACATATGCCTAGTTTGGCTATTTGGTGTGCATATTAGCCACGCCGTGCCACTACGTATTGAAGTTCTTTATCATTTCTAGTCGATACATAGGGTTCCCGAACCATTGTCTCTCCCTCTGAACAGTAGTGACTTGTGTTATGAGTTGTCAATGTTGACCACACATAGTGGATTTCTTCGGTCATAGTCAGTGACATATGCATCCTTTGGTTGGTCAGTGTGTACGCTAGCCACATTGTGCCACTACTTGTTGAAAATATTTCTACTTGCTAGTTGATAATGAGTGTTCCCAACCCATGGTTTCCCCCACTGACCATTTGTGACTGGTGTTATGAGTTTTCAACGTTGACCACACACTGTGAAATCCGTTTGGTTATGGTTAGTGACATATGCCTACTTTGGTTTGTCCATGTACATCGTTACCATGCCGTGTTACTACGTATCGAAGGTCTTTCTCCTTTCTAGTTGATAGCTAGTGTTCCCAAACCGTTGTTAGCCCCTCTGAATACATGTGACTCGTGTTATGAGTTGTCTACGTTGACCACATGAAGTGAAATTCTTGGTCATGGTCAGTGACATATGCATACGTTGGTTGGTCACTGTGCATTGTAGCCACACTGTGCCACTACATATTGAATGTATTTGTACTTGCTAGTCGATAAATAGTTTTTAGAAACCATTACCGTCCACTGTGACCATTTGTGACTCGTGTTATGAGCTGTCAAAGTCTACCACACATGGTGACATTCTTTGGTCATGGTCAATGACATATGCATACCTTGGTTGGTCATCCTGCATGGTATCCACACCGTGCCACAACGTATTGAAGGTCATTCTGCTTGCTAGTTGATCCCTGGTGTTCCCAAACAATTGTTCCCCCCTCTCACTATTTGTGACTCGTATTATGAGTTGTTAATGTTGACGACACACAGTGGATTTATTTGGTCAAAGGCAATACAAATGCCTACTTTGGTCGGTCTTTGTGCATGGTAGCCATACCGTGCTACTACTGATTGAAGGGAGTTGTAATTGCTAGTTGATAACTGATATTGCCAGACAGTTGTTTCCCCCTCTGACAGTTTGTGACTCGTGTTATGATTGGTGAACGTTGACCACCCATATTGAATTTATTTGGTCATGGTCAGTGACATATGCCTAGTTTGGTTTTTTGGTGTGCATATTAGCCACACCATGCCACTACGTATTGAAGTTATTTGTCCTTTCTAGTCCATGCATAGGGTTCCCAGACCAATGTGTCTCCCTCTAACCATTTGTGACTCGTGTTATGAGTTGTCAATGTTGACCACGCATACTGGATTTCTTCGGTAATCGTCTGTGACGTATTCATCCTTTGGTTGGTCACTGTGCACGCTAGCCAAACCGTGCCACTACTTGTTGAAGTTCTTCTTACCTGCTAGTTGAAAACTAGTGTTCTCAACTCATTGTTTCCCTCTCTGACCGGTTGTGACTCGTGTTATGCGTTTTCAATATTGACCACACACTGTGAAATTCATTTGGTCATGGTTAGTGACATATGCCTACTTTGGTTTGTCACTGTACATGGTTACCACGCTGTGTCACTACATAGGAAAAGCTATTTGTGCTTCTAGTTAATAGCTAGTGTTCCCAAACCATTGTTACACCCATTGACTATCGATGACTCGTGTTGTGAGTTGTCAACATTGACCACATGAAGTGAAATTAGTTGGTCATGATCAGTGACATATGCATACTTTGGTTGGTCACTGTGCATGGTAGCCACATTGTGCCACTACATATTGAAGGTATTTGTACTTGCTACTCGATAACTAGTATTCATGAACCATTGTCTTCCACTCTGACCATTTGTGACTCGTGTTATGAGCTGTAAACTTTTACCACACTTATTGACATAATTTGATCATGGTCAGTGACATATGCCTACTTTGGTTGGTCATCGTGCATGGTATCCACACCGTGCCACAACTTGTTGAAGGTCCTTGTGCTCGCTAGTTGATACCTGATGTTCTCATACCATTGTTTCCCCCTCTGAACATTTGTGATTTGTATTATGAGTTGTCAACGCTGTCTTCACACAGCGGATTTCTTTGGTCAAAGGTAGTACATATGCCTACTTTGGTCGGTCATTGTGCATGGTAGCCAAACCGTGCTTATACTGATTGAAGGTCGCTGTACTTGCTAGTTGAGAACTGATATTCCCAGACCATTGTTTTCCCCTCTGACTGTTTGTGACTCGTGTTATAGTTGGTGAATGTTGACCACCCATATTGAAATTCAGTGGTCATGGTCAGTGACATATGCCTGCTTTGGTTGTTTGGTGTGCATAGTAGCCACTCCGTGCCCCTACGTATTGAAGTTCTTTGTCCTTTATAGTCACAACATAGGGTTCCCAAACCATTGTCTCTCCCTTTGACTATTTGTGACTCGTGTTATGAGTTTTCAATGTTGACCACACATAGTGGACTTCTTCGGTCACAGTCAAGGACATATGCATCCTTTGGTTGGTCACTGTTCACGGTAGCCACATTGTGCCACTACTTGTTGAAAATCTTTCTACTTGCTAGTTGATAACTAGTATTCCCAGCCCATTGTTTTCCCCTCTGACCATTTGTGACTCGTGTTATGCGTTTTCAACGTTGACCACACAGTGTGAAATGCTTTTGGTCATGGTTAGTGACATATGGCTACTTTGGTTTGTCACTGTACATGGTTACCACGCCGTGTCACTATGTGTTGAAGGTCTCTGTGCTTTCTTGTTGATAGCTAGTGTTCCCAGACCATTGTTACACCCTCTGAATATCTGTGACTCGTGTTGTGAGTTGTAAACATTGACCACATGAAGTGAAATTCTTTGTTCATGGTCAGTGACATATTTGTACTTTGGTTGGTCACTGTGCATTGTAGCCACACTGTGCCACTACATATTGAAGGTATTTGTACTTGCTATTCGATAAATAGTATTCACAAACCAATATCTTCCACCCTGAGCATTTGTGACTCGTGTTACGAGTTGTCAAAGTTTACCACACATATTGACATTATTTGGTCATGGTCAGTGACATATGCATACCTTGGTTGGTCATCGTGAATGGTATCCACACCGTGCCACAACGTATCATAGCTCCTTATGCTTGCTGTTTGATACCTGGTGTTCCCAACCCATTGTTTCCCCCTCCGACCATTTGTGAATCGTATTATGTGTTGTCGACGTTGACCAGACACAACGGATATCTTTCGTAAAAGGCAGCACATATACCTACTTTGGTCGGTCATTGTGCATGGTAGCCACACCGTGATACTACTGACTGAAGGTCGTTGTACTTGCTATATGAGAACTGATATTCCCAACCCATTATTTCCTCCCCTGACCGTTTGTGACTCTTGTTATGGTTGGTGAATGCTGACCACCTATATGGAAATTCTTTGGTCATGGTCAGTGACATATGCCTACTTTGGTTGTTTGGTGTGCATAGTAGCCGCACCGTGCCACTACGTATTATAGTTCTTTGTCCTTTATAGTCAATACATATGGTTCCCAAACCATTGTCTCTCCCTCTGACAATTTGTGACTTGTGTTATGAGCTTTCAATGTTGACCATACATAGTGGACTTCTTCGATCACAGTCAAGGATATATGCATCCTTTGGTTGGTCACTGTTCACGATAGCCACACCGTGCCACTACTTGTTGAAAATCTTTCTACTTGCTAGTTGATAACTAGTGTTCCAAGCCCATGGTTTTCCCCTCTGACCATTTGTGACTCGTTTTATGCGTTTTCAACGTTGACCACACAGTGTGAAATTCTTTTGGTCATGGTTAGTGACATATGGCTACTTTGGTTTGTCACTGTACATGGTTACCACGCCGTGTCACTACGTATTGAAGGTCTATGTGCTTTGTTGTTGATAGATAGTGTTCCCAGACCATTGTTTTCCCCTCTGACCATTTGTGACTCGTTTTATGCGTTTTCAACGTTGACCACACAGTGTGAAATTCTTTTGGTCATGGTTAGTGACATATGGCTACTTTGGTTTGTCACTGTACATGGTTACCACGCCGTGTCACTACGTATTGAAGGTCTATGTGCTTTGTTGTTGATAGATAGTGTTCCCAGACCATTGTTACCCCCTCTGAATATCTGTGACTCGTGTTGTGAGTTTGCTACATTGACCACATGAAGGGAAATTCTTTGTTCATGGTCAGTGACATATGCGTACTTTGGTTGGTCACTGTGCATTGTAGCCTAACCGTGCCACTACATATTGAAGGTATTTGTACTTGCTAGTCGATAACTAGTATTCACAAACCATTATCTTTCACCCTGACCATTTGTGACTCGTGTTATGAGTTGTCAAAGTTTACCACTCATGGTGACATTATTTGGTCATGGTCAGTGACATGTGCATACCTTGGTTGGTCATCATGCATGGTATCCACACCGTGCCACAACGTATCCTAGCTCCTTGTGCTTACTATTAGATACTTGGTGTTCCCAAACCATTGTTTCCCCCTCTGACCATTTGTGAATCTTATTATGACTTGTCCACGTTGACCAGACACAGCGGATTTCTTTCGTCAAAGACAGCACATATGCCTACTTTGGTCGGTCATTTTGCATGGTAGCCACACTGTGCTACTACTGACTGAAGATCCTTGTACTTGCTATATGAGAACTGATATTCCCAATCCATTGTTTTCTCCCCTGGCCGTTTGTGACTCTTGTTATGGTTGGTCAGCGTTGACCACCCATGTTGAAATTCTCTAGTCATGGTCAGTGACATATGCCTAGTTTGGAGGTTTGGTGTGCATATTTGCCACACCGTGCCATTACGTATTGAAGTTATTTGTCATTTCTAGTCCATGCATAAGTTCCAAAACCATTGTCTCTTCCTCTGATCATTCGTGACTCGTGTTATGAGTTTTGAACGTTGACCACACACTGTGAAATCCGTTTGGTCATGGTTAGTGACATATGCCTACTTTGGTTTGTCCCTGTACATGGTTACCACGCCGTGTCACTACGTATCGAAGGTCGTTGTGCTTTCTAGTTGATAGCTAGTGTTTGCAAACCATTGTTAGCCCCTTTGAATATCTGTGACTTGTGTTGTGAGTTGTCAACATTGACCACATGAAGTGAATTTCTTTGGTCATGGTCAGTGACATATGCACACTTTGGTTGGTCACCATGCATTGTAGCCACACTATGCCAGTACATATTGAATGTATTTGTACTTGCTAGCCGAAAACTAGTATTTAGAAACCTTTATCTTCCATTATGACCAGTTGTGACTCGTGTTATGAGCTGTCAAAGTTACCACACATGGTGACATTCTTTTGTCATGGTCAGTGACATACGCATACCATGGTTGGTCATCATGCATGGTATCCACACCGTGCCACAACGTATTGATGGTCATTGTGCTTGATAGTTGATACCTGGTGTTCCCAAACAATTGTTTCCCCCTCTGACTATTTGTGACTCGTATTATGAGTTGTCAACGTTGACCAAACACTGCGGATTTCTTTGGTCAAAGGCAGTACATATGCCTACTCTGGACGGTCATTGTGCATGGTAGCCACACAGTGCTACTACTGATTGAAGGGCGCTGTACTTGCTAGTTGAGAACTGATATTCCCGGACCATTTCCCCCCCCTTTGACCGCTTGTGACTCATTTTATGGTTGGTGGACGTTGACCACCCATATTGAAATTCTTTGGTCATGGTCAGTGACATATGCCTAGTTTGGTTGTTTGGTGTGCATAGTAGCCACACCGTGCCACTACGTATTGAAGCTATTTGTCCTTTCTAGTCCATACATAGGGTTCCCAAACCATTGTCTCTCCCTCTGACCATTTGTGACTTGTGTTATGCGTTGTCAATGTTGACCACGCATACTGGATTTCTTCGGTCATAGTCAGTGAC
>SZWC01004237.1:45164-68546 GCA_023375785.1 Penium margaritaceum
ACCGCTTGTGACTCATTTTATGGTTGGTGGACGTTGACCACCCATATTGAAATTCTTTGGTCATGGTCAGTGACATATGCCTAGTTTGGTTGTTTGGTGTGCATAGTAGCCACACCGTGCCACTACGTATTGAAGCTATTTGTCCTTTCTAGTCCATACATAGGGTTCCCAAACCATTGTCTCTCCCTCTGACCATTTGTGACTTGTGTTATGCGTTGTCAATGTTGACCACGCATACTGGATTCCTTCTGTCATAGTCAGTGACGTATTCATCATTTGGTTGGTCACTGTGCACGCTAGCCAAACCATGCCACGACTTGTTGAATTTCTTCGTACGTGCTAGTTGACAACTAGTGTTCCCAACCCATTGTTTCGTCCTCTGACCATTTGTGACTCGTGTTATGAGTTTTCATTATTGACCACACACGGTGAAATTGGTTTGGTCATGGTCAGTGACATATGCCTAGTTTGGTTTGTCACTGTACATGGTTACCACGCCGTGTCACTACATATTAAAGGTATTTGTGCTTTCTAGTTAGTAGCTAGTGTTCCCAAACCATTGTTACTCCCCTGTGACTATCTGTGACTTGTGTCGTGAGTTGTCAACGCTGACTACATGAAGTGAGATTTGTTGGTCATGGTCAGTGACATATGCATACTTTGGTTGGTCACTGTGCATGGTAGCCACGCTGTGCCACTACATATTGAATACCTGTACTTGCTACTCAATAACTAGTAGTCACAAACCATTGTTTTCCACTCTGACCATTTGTGACTCGTGTTATGAGCTGTCATAGTTTACCGCACTTAGTGACATTATTTGGTCATGGTCAGTGACATATGCCTACTTTGGTTGGTCATCGTGCATGGTATCCACACCGTGATTAGGTAGGTAACCAGATTAGGCATGTGACACTTACCATGACCAAATGCATGTACTATGTGTGGTCAACGGTGACAACCCACAATATGGGTCACGAATTGTCAGAGGGAGAAACAATGGTTTGGGAATACTAGATACAAACTAGCAAGTACAACGACCTTCAGTCAGTAGTAGCACAGTGTGGCTGCCATACACAATGACCGACCAATGTAGGCATATGTACTGCCTTTGACCAAAGAAATCCGCTGTGTGTGGTCAACGTTGACAACTCATAATACGAGTCACAAATAGTATGAGGGGGAAGCAATGGTTTTGGAACACCAAGTATCAAATAGCAAGCACAAAGAGCTTCAATACCTTGTGGCCCGGTGTGGATACAATGCACAGTGACCAACCAAAGTAGGCATATGTCACTGACCATGAACAGAGAATTTCGCTTCATGTGGTCAACGTTTACAACTCACAACACGAGTCACAGATAGTCAGAGGGGACTAACAATTGTTTGGGAACACTAGTTGTCAACAAGAAAGCACAAAGACATTCGATACGTAATGACACGGCATGGTAACCATGTACAATGAGAAACCAAAGTAGGCATATGTCACAAACCATGACCAAACGGATTTCACAGTGTGTGGTCAATGTTGAAAACTCATAATACGAGTCACAAATGGTCAGTGGGGGAAACCATGGGATGGGAACACTAGTGATCAACTAGAAAGTAGAAAGATTTGCAGCAAGTAGTGGCACGGTGTGGCTAGCGTGCACGTTGACCAACCAAAGGATGCACACGTCACTGACTATGACCGAAGAAATCAACTATGTATGGTCAACGTTGACAACTCTTAACACGAGTCACAAATGGTCAGAGGGAGAGACAATGGTTTGAGAACCATGTGTATCAACTAGAAAGGACAAAGAACTTCAATTCGTAGTGGCACGGTGTGGCTACTATGCACACCAAACAACCAAACTAGGCATATGTCACCGACCATGATGAAAGAATTTCAATATGAGTGGTCATCATTCGCCAACCATAACGCGAGTCGCAAACGGTCAGAGGGGGAAACGATGGTCTGTGAATATCAGTTCTCAACTAGCAAGTACAGAGACCTTCAATCAGTATAAGCACGGTGTGGCTACCATGCACAATGACCGACCAAAGTAGGCATATGTACTGCCTTTGACCAAAGAAATCCACTGAGTCACAAATGATCAGAGGGGGAGACAATGCTTTGGGAACACCAGGTATCAAATAGCAAGCACAAGGACCTTCAATAATTTGTGGCACAGTGTGGATACCATGCACGATGACTAACCAAAGTAGGCATATGTCACTGACCATGACCAAATAATGTCACTAAGTGTGGTAAACTTTGACAAGTCATAACACGAGTCACAAATGGTCAGGGTGGAAGAGAATGGTTCGTGAATACTAGTTATCGAGAAGCAAGTACAAATACCTTCAATATGTAGTGGCACAGCATGACTACCATGCACTGTGACCAACCAAAGTATGCATATGTCACTGACCATGACCAACAGCTTTCCCTTCATGTGGTCAGCGTTGACAACTCACAACACGAGTCACTGATAGTCAGAGTGGGGTAACAATGGTTTGGGAACACTAGCTATCAACTAGAAAGCACAAAGACCTTCAATACGTAGTGACACGCCGTGGTAACCACGTATAGTGACAAACCAAACTAGGCATATGTCACTAACCATGACCAAAGAATTTCAATATGGGTGGTCAACGTTCACAACCCATAACATGAGTCACAAATGGTCAGAGGGGAAAAACATGGTTTGAAAACACTATGTATCTTCTAGCAAGTACAAAGATTTTTCGTATGCATTGGCACGGTGTGGCTACCGTGCACAATGACGTTTCCAAGTAGGCATACATCACTGCTCATGACCAAAGAAGTTTAGTGTCCGTGGTCAACGTTCACAACTCAAGTAAAAAATGGACAGAGGGAGAAACAATGGTGTGGGAATACTCGGTATCGACTAGCAAGTACAAAGACCTTCGATAAGTGGTGGCACGGTGTGGCTACAATGCACAATGACCAACGAAAGTATGCTTGTGTCACTGAATATCATAAAAAGAGTTTGACTATGTGTATTCAGATTTCCTTGTTCCGGCTGGTCAATCGGGGCAATGGTTGAAAGGTTATTCAAGCTCGTAGTTGCAAAATTTAAAATTCCATCTGCGTCAATCTTTTATGATTAAACTAACTTTGTTATAATTCATGCTTTTGAAAACTACCCTCTAATCTTACACCCTCTTATTTTATGCACTTTAGCCATAGGAACCCTTATAATATCATTTGGACATCATATGAACACCATGTGAGCTGGCTTAGTGCTTATAGAGTTAGATTCTGGAGCAGTAGGTCCTGGGTTTTAATCATCGTACGCGCAATATAGAATAGGCTCACGACTTGGGAGGGGGGGAGCGGCCGTGTTGTGATACCTCAACTCTACCTTCGAGCGTAAGCCGGGGGGGGGGGGGTAAGGAGGGGTGTCATGATGCGGTCGCAAATCTGTCCTCCAGGTCGTCCACGGAACATCCCTCTAGGATAGTGGGAAAGAGTATTCTGGTGAAGGCACCTACACGTAACAAATCAACAAAAACTGACCTGGTGTCAAAGGGAGAAACCTTCTGCTATTTATTGACTAGCAAGTAGTGGAACGGTGTGGCTACCATGAACAATGACCAACCACATTATGCATGTGCCACTTACCATGACCAAATGATTTTACGATGTGTGGTCAATGTTGACAACCCATAATACGGATCACAAATTATCAAAGAGGGAAACAATGGTTTTGGAATACTAGATACAAACAAGCAAGTACAACTACTTTCAGTCAGTAGTAGCACGGTGTGGCTACCATGCACAATGACCGACCAAAGTAGGCATATGTACTGTCTTTGACCAAAGAAATCCGCTGTGTGTGGTCAACGTTGACAACTCATAATACGAGTCACAAATGGTCAGAGGGGGAAGCAATGGTTTGGGAACACCAAATATCAAATAGCAAGCACAAGGAGCTTCAATACGTTGTGGCACGGTGTGGATACCATGCACGATGACCAACCAAAGTAGGCATATGTCACTGACTATGACCAAATGATGTCACTAAGTGTGGTAAACTTTAACAACTCATAACACGTGTCACAAATGGTCAGGGTGGAAGATAATGGTTTTTGAATACTAGTTACCGACAAGCAAGTACAAAAACCTTCAAAATGTAGTTTCCCAGTGTGGTTACAGTGCACAGTGACCAACCAACGTATGCATATGTCACTGACCATGAACAAAGAACTTCACTTCATGTGGTCAACATTTACAACTCACAACACGAGTCACAGATAGTCCGAGGGGACTAACAATGGGTTGGGAACACTAGCTGTCAGCAAAAAAGCACAAAGACCTTCAATACGTAGTGACACAACGTGGTAACCATGTACAATGACAAACCAAAGTAGGCATCTGTCACTAACCATGACCAAAAGAACTTCATAGTGTGTGGTCAACATTGAAAACGCATAATACGAGTCAGAAATGGTCAGAGGGGGAAACAATGGGTTGGGAACACTAGTTATTAACCAGGAAGTAGAAATATTTTCGACAAGTAGTGGCACGGTGTGGCTAGCGTGCACAGTGACCAACCAAAGGATGCATATGTCCTTGACTATGACCGAAGAAGTCCACTATGGGTGATCAAAATTGAAAACTCATAACACGAGTCACAAATGGTCAGAGGGCAAGACAATGGTTTGGGAACCCTATGTATTGACTATTACGGACAAAGAAATTCAATACGTTGTGGCACGGTGTGGCTACTATGCACACCAAACAACCAAAGTATGCATATGTCACTGACCATGACCAAAGAGTTTCAATATGGGTGCTTAACATTCACCAACCATAACACGAGTCACAAACGGTGAGAGGGGGGAACAATGGTCTGGGAATATCAGTTCTCAACTAGCAAGTATAGCAACCTTCAATCAGTATAAGCACGGTGTGGCTACCATGCACAATGACCGACCAAAGTAGGAATATGTACTGCCTTTGACCAAAGAAATCCGCTGTGTGTGGACAGCGTTGACAACTCACAATACGCATAAAAAATGGTCCGAGGGGGAAACAATGGTTTGGGAACATCAGGTATCAACTAGCAAGCACAAGGACCTTCAACAAGTTGTGGCACGGTGTGGATGCCATGCACGATGACCAACCAAAGTAGGCATATGTCACTGATCATGACCAAATAATGTCAGTAAGTGTGGTAAACTTTGACAGCTCATAACACGAGTCACAAATGGTGAGAGTGGAAGACAATGGTTTGTGAATACTAGTTATTGAGTAGCAAGTACAAACACCTTCAATATGTAGTGGCACAGCGTGACTACCATGCACAGTGACCAACCAAAGTATGCATATGTCACTGACCATGACCAACGAATTTCACTTCATGTGGTCAGCGTTGACAACTCACAACACGAGCCATTGATAGTGAGAGGGGGGTAACAATAGCTTGGGAACACTAGCTATCAACTAGAAAGCACAAACGCCTTCAATACGTAGTGACACGGCGTGGTAACCGCGTACAGTGACAACCCAAACTAAGCATATGTCACTAACCATGACCAAAGAATTTCAATATGAGTGGTCAACGTTCACAACCCATAACATAAGTCACGAATGGTCAGAGGGGGAAAACTTGGGTTCAAAACACTATGTATCCTCTATCAAGTACAAAGATGTTTCGTGTGTATTGGCACGTTGTGGCTACCATGCACAATGACCTATCCAAGTAGGCATACATCACTGCTCATGACCAAAGAAGTTTAGTGTGTGTGGTCAACGCGCACAGCTCATAATACAAGTAAAAAACGAGCAGAGGGAGAAACAATGGTTTGGGAATACTCGGTATTGACCAGCAAGTACAAAGACCTTCGATACGTGGTGGCCTGGTGTGACTACCATTCACAATGACCAACCAAAGTATGCTTGTGTCACTGAATATCATAAAAAAAGTTTCACTGTGTGTAGTCAACTTTCCTTCTTACGGCTGGTCAATCGGAGCAATGGTTGAGAGGTTATTCAAGCTCGAAGTTGCAAAATTTGAAATCCCGTCTGTGTCAAATTTGTATGATTAAACTAACTTTGATATCATTCATACTTTGGAAAACTACCCTCTAATCATACACCCCCTTATTTTATGCCTTTGACCCAAAGGAACCCTTATAATGTCATTTGGACATCATATGAACACCATGTGAGTTGGCTTAGTGCTTATAGAGTTAGGTTCTACAGTGGTAGGTCCTGTGTTTGAATCCTCGTACGCCCAATATAGAATAGGCTTGCGACGTGGGGTGGGGCACCCATGTTGTGATACTTCAACTCTACCTTCGAGCCTAAGCGGTGAGGGTGGCGGGGGGGGGGGATAGGGGGTGTCATAATGCGTTCACAAATCTGTCCTCCAGGTTGGCCACAGAACATCCCTCTAGGGGGGTAGGAGGGAGTATTCCAGTGAAGGCACATACACGTAACAAATCAACAAAAACCGACCTGGTGTCAAAGGGAGAAACGTTTTGCTATTTATTGACTGGCAAGTACAAAGAATTTCAACAAGTAGTGGAACGGTGTGGCTACCATGCACAATGATCAACCAGACTAGGCAGGTGCCACTTACCATGACCAAATGATTTTACTGTGTGTGGTCAACGTTGACAACCCATAACATGGGTCACGAGTTTTCAGAGGGGGAAACAATAGTTTTGGAATACTAGATACCAACTAGCAAGTACAACGACATTCAGTCAGTAGTAGCACGGTGTGGCTACCATGCACAATGACTGACCAAAGTAGGCATATGTACTGCCTTTGAGCAAAGAAATCCACTGTGTGTGGTCAGCGTTGACAACTCATAATACGAGTAACAAATGGTTAGAGGAGGAAACAATGATTTGGGAACACCAAGTATCAGATAGCAAGCACAAGGGCCTTCAATACGTTGTGGCTTGATGTGGATACCATGCAGATTGACCAACCAAAGTAGGCATATGTCACTGACCATGACCAAATAATGGCACTAAGTGTGGTAAACTTTGACAACTCATAACACGAGTAACAAATGGTGAGGGTGGAAGATAGTGGTCTGTGAATACTAGTTATCGACTAGCAAGTACAAATACCTTCTATATGTAGTTGCACAGTGTGGCTACAATGCACAGTGACCAACCAAAGTATGCATATGTCACTGACCATGAACAAAGAATTTCACTTCATGTGGTCAACATTTACAACTCACAACACGAGTCTCAGATAGTCAGAGAGGGCTAACAATGGTTTGGGAACACTAGCTGTCAACAAGAAAGCACAAAGACATTTGATACGCAATGACACGGTGTGGTAACCATGTACAGTGACAAACCAACGTAGGCATATGTCACAACCCATAACCTAATGGTTTTGACCGTGTGTGGTCAACGTTGAAAACTCATAACACGAGTCACAAATGGTCAGTGGGGGAAACCATGGGTTGGGAACACTAGTTATCAACTAGCAAGTAGAAAGATTTTCAACAGGTAGTGGCACGGTGTGGCTAGCGTGCACAGTGACCAACCAAACGATGCACACGTCACTGACTATGACCGAAGAAGTCCACTATGTATGGTCAACATAGACAACCCATAACACAAGTCACAAATGGTTAGAGGGAGAGGCGATGGTTTGGGAACCCTATGTATCGACTAGAAAGGACAAAGAACTTCAATACGTAGTGGTATGGTGTGGCTACTATGCACACCAAATAACCAAACAAGGCTTATGTCACTAACCATGATGAAATGATTTCAATATGGGTGGTCAATATTCAACAACCATAACACGAGTCACAAACGGTCAGAGGGGGAAACAATGGTTTGTGAATATCAGTTCTCAACTAGCAAGTACAGAGACCTTCAATCAGTATAAGAAGGGTATGACTACCATGCACAATGACCGATCAAAGTATGCATATGTACTACCTTTGACCAAAGAAATCCACTCTGTGTGGTCGGCGTTGACAACTCACAATAGGAGTCATGAATGGTCAGAGGGGGAGACAGTGGTTTGGGAACACCAGGTATCAAATAGAAAGCACAAGGACCTTCAATAAGTTGTGGTACGGTGTGGATACCATGCACGATGACCAACCAAAGTAGGCCTATGTCAGTGACCATGACCAAATAATGTCACTAAGTGTGGTAAACATTGACAGCTCACAACACGAGTCACAAATGGTCACAGTGGAAGACAATGGTTTGTGAATACTGGTCATCAAGTAGCAAGTACAAAAACCTTCTATATGTTATGGCACAGCGTGGCTACCATGCACAGTGACCAACCAAATTATGCATATGTCACTGACCATGACCAACGAATTTCACTTCATGTGGTCAGCGTTGAATACTCACAACACGAGTCACAGATAGTCAAAGGGGGGTAACATTGGTTTGGGAACCCTAGCTATTGAATAGAAAGCACAAATACCTTTAATACGTAGTAACACGGCGTGGTAACCATGTACAGTGACAAACCAAAGTAGGCATATGTCACTAGCAATGACAAAACGAATTTCACAGTGTGGTCAACGTTGAAAACTCATCACACGAGTCACAAATGGTCAGAGGGGGAAACAATGGGTTAGGAACAATAGTTATCAAGTAGCAAGTACGAAGAACTTCAACGAGTAATGGCACGGTGTGGCTAGCGTGCACAGTGACCAACCAAAGGATGAATACGTCGCTGACTATGACTGAAGAAGTCCACTATGTGTGGTCAACATTGACAATTGATAACACGAGTCACGAATGGTGAGATGGAGAGACAATGGTTTGGGAACCCTATGCATGGACTAGAAAGGACAAATGACTTCAATATGTAGTGGCACGGTGTGGCTAATATGCACACCAAACATCCAAAATAGGCATATGTCACTGACCATGACCAGACAATTTCAATATGGGTGATTGACCAACCATAACACGAGTCACAAAGGGTCAGGGGAGGAAACAATGGTTTGGGAATATCAGTTCTCAACTAGCAAGTACAACGACCTTCACTCAGTAGTACCACAGTGTGGCTACCATGCACAATGACCGACCAAAATAGGCATATCTACTGACTTTGACGAATGAAATCTGTTGTGTCTGGTCAACATCGACAACTCACAATACGAGTCACAAATGGTCAGCGGGGGAAACAATGGTTTGGGACCATCAAGTATCAAATAGCAAGCAAAAGGAGCTACAATACGTTGTGGCACGGTGTGGATACCATGCATGATGACCAACCAAGGTATGCATATGTCACTGACCATGACGAAAGAATGTCACCATGTGTGGCAAACTTTGACAACTCATAACACGAGTCAAAAATGGCAAGGGTGGAAGATAATGGTTTGTGAATCCTAGTTATCGACTAGCAAATACAAATACCTTCAATATGTAGTGGCACAGTTTGGCTACAATGCACAGTGACCAACCAAAGTATGCATATGTCACTCACCATGAACAAAGAATTTCACTTCATGTGGTCAATGTTGACAACTCACAACACAAGGCACAAATATTCAGAGGGGGTAATAATAGTTTGGGAACACTAGCTATCAACAAGAAAGCACAGAGACCTTCAATACGTAGTGACACGGCGTGGTAACCATGTATAGTGACAAACCAAAGTAGGCATATGTCACTAACCATGACCAAAAGATTTTCACAGTGTGTGGTCAATGTTGAAAATGCATAACACGAGTCACAAATGGTCAGAGGGGGAAAAATTGGATTGGGAACACTAGTTATCAACTAGCAAGTATAAATATTTTCAACAAGTAGTGGCACGGCGTGGCTAGCGTGCACAGTGACCAACCAAAGGATGCATATGTCCTTGACTATGACCGAAGAAGTCCACTACGTGTGGTCAACATTGAAAACTCATAACACGAGTCACACATGGTCAGAGGGCGAGACAATGGTTTGGGAACCCTATGTATTGACTAGAAAGGACAAAGAAATTCAATACGTAGTGGCACGGTGTGGCTACTATGCACACCAAACAGCCAAAGTAGGCATATGTCACTGACCATGACCAAAGAATTTCAATATGGGTGGTCAACATTCACCAACCATAACACGAATCATTAGAGGGGAGAACAATGGTCTGGGAATATCAGTTCTCAACTAGCAAGTACAGCGACCTTCAATCTGTATAAGCACGGTGTGGCTATCATGCACAATGACCGACCAAAGTAGGCATATATACTGCCTTTGACCAAAGAAAGCCGCTGTGTGTGGACAGTATTGACAACTCATAATACGAATCACAAATGGTCAGAGGGGAAAACAATGGTCTGTGAACATCAGGTATCAACTAGCAAGCACAAGGAACTTCAACAAGTTGTGGCACAGTGTGGATGCCATGCACGATATCCAACCAAAGTAGGCATATGTCACTGACCATGACCAAATAATGTCACTAAGTGTGGTGAACATTGACAGCTCATAACAGGAGTCACAAATGGTCAGAGTGGAAGACAATGGTTTGTGAATACTACTTATTAAGTAGCAAGTACAAACACCTTCAATATGTAGTGGCACAGCGTGACTACCATGCACAGTGACCAACCAAAGTATGCTTATGTCACTGACCATGACCAACAAATTTCACTTCATGTGGTCGGCGTTGACAGCTCACAACACGAGTCACAGATAGTCAAAGGGGGTAACAATGGTTTGGGAACACTAGCTTTCGACTAGAAAGCACAGAGACCTTCAATATGTAGTGACACGGCATGGTTACAATGTACAGTGGCAAACCAAACTAGGCATATGTCACTAACCATGACCAAAGAATTTCAACATGGGTGGTCAACTTTCACAACCCATAACACGAGTCATAAATGGTCAGAGGGGGACAAAATGGGTTGGGAACAATAGTTGTCAACTAGCAAGTACCAAGAACTTCAACAAGTAGTGGCACGGTTTGGCTAGCGTGCAAAGTGACCAACCAAACAATGAATACGTCACTGACTATGACCGAAGAAATCATGTATGCGTGGTCAACATTGACAACTCATAACAGGAGTCACAAATGGTCAGAGGGGGAGACAATGGTTTGGGAACCCTATGCATGGAATAAAAAGGACAAATAACTTCAAAACGTAGTGGCACGGTTTGGCTACTATGCTCACCAAACAACCAAACTAGGCATATGTCACTGACCATGACCAAAGATTTTCAATATGGGTGGTCAACGTTCACCAACCATAACACGAGTCACAAATGGTCAGAGCGGGGAAACAATGGTCCGGGAATATCACTTCTCAACTAGCAAGTACAACGCCCTTCAATCAGTAGTAGCACAGTGTGGCTACCATGCACAATGACCGACCAAACTAGGCATATATAATGCCTTTCACCAAGGAAATCCACTGTGTGTGGTCAACGTTGACAACTCATAATACGAGTCACAAATAGTCAGAGGAGGAAAAAATTGTTTCAGAACACCAGGTATCAACTAGCAAGCACAATGACTTTCAATATGTTGTGGCACGCCGTGGATACCATGCACGATGACAAAACAAGTAGGCATATGTCACTGACCATGACCAAATATTGTCACTAAGCGTGGTCAACTTTGACAACTCATAACACGAGTCACAAATGGTCAGGTTCAAAGATAATGGTTTGTGAATACTAGTTATTGACTAGCAAGTACAAACACCTTCAATATGTGGTGGCACAGCGTGGCTACCATGCATAGTGACCAACCAAAGTATGCATATGTCACTGACCATGACCAACGAATTTCACTTCATGTGGTTAGCGTTGACAACTCACAACACGAGCCACTGATAGTCAGAGGGGGTAACAATAGTTTGGGAACACTAGCTATCAACTAGAAAGCACAAAGACCTTCAATACGTAGTAACACGGCATGGTAGCCACGTACAGTGACAAACCAAACTAAGCATATGTCACTAACCATGACCAAAGAATGTCAATATGAGTGGTCAACGTTCACAACCCATAACATGAGTCACAAATGGTCAGAGGGGGAAAACATGGTTTCAAAACACTATGTATCTTCTAGCAAGTACAAAAACATTTCGTATGTATTGGCACGGTGTGGCTACCATGCACAATGACCTACCCAAGTAGGCATACATCACTGCTCATGACCAAAGAAGTTTAGTGTGTGTGGTCAATGGATACAACTCATAATACAAGTCAAAAAATGGGCAGAGGGAGAAACAATGGTTTGGGAATACTCGGTATTGACTAGCAAGTACAAAGACCTTCGATAAGTGGTGGCCCGGTGTGGCTACCATTCACAATGACCAACCAAAGTATGCTTGTTTCACTGAATATCATAAAAAGAGTTTCACTGTGCATAGTCAACTTTCCTTCTTACGACTGGTCAATCGGAGCAATGGTTGATAGGTTATTCAAGATCGAAGCTGCAAAATTTGAAATCCTGTCTGCGTCAAATTTTTATGATTAAACTAACTTTGATATCATTCATGCTTTTGAAAACTACCGTATAATCTTACACCCCCTTATTTTATGCCCTTTACCCATAGGAACCCTTATAATGTCATTTGGACATCATATGAACACCATGTGAGTTGGCTTTGTGCTTATAGAGTTAGATTCTGGAGCGATAGGTCCTGGGTTTGAATCCTCGCACGCATAATATAGATTAGGCTTGCGACCTGGGGTGGGGCAGCCGTGTTGTGATACCTCAACTCTACCTTCGAGCCTAAGCCGTGGGGGGGGGGTAGGGGGTGTCATAATACGGTCACAAATCTGTCCTCCAGGTCGGCCACGGAACATCCCTCTAGGGGGGGTGGGAGGGTGTATTCCAGTGAAGGCACATACACGTAACAAATCAACAAAAACCGGCCTGGTGTCAAAGGGAGAAACCTTTTGCTATTTATTGACTAGCAAGTACAAAGAATTTCAACAAGTAGTGGAACGGTGTGGCTACCATGCACAATGACCAACCAGATTAGGCATGTGCCACTTACCATGACCAAATGATTTTACTATGTGTGGTCAACGTTGACAACTCATAATATGGGTCATGAATTGTCAGAGGGGGGAACAATGGTTTTGGAATTATAGGTACCAACTAGCAAGTATCACGACATTCAGTCAGTAGTAGTCACAGGGGGAAACAATGGGTTGGGAACACTGGTTGTCAACTAGCAAGTACGAAGAACTTCAACAAGTAGTGGCACGGTTTGGCTAGCATGCACAGTGAACCACCAAAGGATGAATACGTCATTGACAATGACCGAAGAAATCCAGTATGCGTGGTCAACATTGACAACTCATAACACGAGTCACAAATGGTCAGAGGGAGAGACAATGGTTTGGGAACCCTATGCATGGACTAGAAAGGACAAATCACTTCAATATGTAGTGGCACGGTGTGGCTACTATGCACACCAAACAACCAAAATAGGTATATGTCACTGACCATGACCAAAGAATTTCAATATGGGTGGTCAACGTTCACCAACCATAACACGAGTCACAAACGGTCAGAGGGGGAAACAATGGTCCGGGAATATCAGTTCTCAACTTGCAAGTACAACGCCTCTCAATCAGTTGTACCACGATGTGGCTACCATGCACAATGACCGACCAAAGTAGGCATATGTACTGCCTTTGACCAAAGCAATCCGCTGTGAGTGGTCAACGTTGACAACTCATAATATGAGTCACAAATGGTCAGAGGGGGAAACAATGGTTTGGGAACACCAAGTATCAAAGAGCAAGCTCAAGGAACCTTAATACGCTGTGGCACGGTGTGGATACCATGCACGATAACAAACCAAAGTAGGCAAGTGTCACTGACCATGACCAAAGAATGTCATTTGGACATCACATGAACACCAAGTGAGATGGCTTAGTACTTATATAGTTAGATTCTGGAGCGGTAGGTCCTGTGTTTGAATCCTCGTATGCGCAATATAGAATAGGCTCGCGACCTAGGGGGAGGGGGGGGGTCAGCTGTGTTGTGATACTTCAACTCCACCTTCGAGCCTAAGCCGTGGGGGGGTAGGGGGGTGTTATAATGCGGTCACAAATCTGTCCTCCAGGTCGTCCACGGAACATCCCATTAGGGGGGTGGGAGGGAGTATTCCAGTGAAGGTACATACGCGTAACAAATCAACAAAAACCGACCTGGTATCAAAATGAGAAACCTCTTGCTATTTATTGACTAGCAAGTACAAAGAATTTCAACACGTAGTGGAACGGTGTGGCTACCATGCACAATGACCAACCAGATTAGGCATGTGCATTTAACCATGACCAAATAATTTTTCTATGTGTGGTCAACGTTGATAACCCATAATATGGGTCACGAATTGTCAGAGGGGGGAAGCAATGGTTTGGGAATACTAGATACCAACTAGCAAGGACAACGGCATTTAGTCAGTAGTAGCACGGTGTGGCTACCATGCACAATGACCAACCAGAGTAGGCATATGTACTGCCTTTGAGCAAAAAAATCCACGGTGTGTAGCCAACGTTGACAACTCATAACACAAGTCACAAACGGTCAGAGGGGGAAACAATGGTTTGTGAACGCCAAGTATCAAATAGCAAGCACAAGGACCTTCAATATGCTGTGGCACGGTGTGGATACCATGCACGATGACCAACCAGAGTAGGCATATGTCACTGACCATGACCAAATAATGTCACTAAGTGTGGTAAACTTTGACAACACATAACACGAGTCACGGATGGTCAGGGTGCAAGATAATGTTTTGTGAATACTAGGTATCGACTAGCAAGTACAAATTCCTTCAATATGTAGTGGCACAGTGTGGCTACAATGCACAGTGACCAACCAAAGTATGCATATGTCACTAACCATGAACAAAGAATTTCACTTCATTTGGTCAACATTTACAACTCACAACACGAGTCACAGATAGTCTGAGGGGGCAAACAATGGTTTGGGAACACTATCTGTCAACAAGAAAGCACAAAGACCTTCGATACGTAACGACACAGCATGGTAACCATGTACAGTGACAAACCAAAGTAGGCATATGTCACAAACGATGACCAAACGGATTTCACAGTGTGTGGTCAACATTGAAAACTCATCACAAGAGTCACAAATGGTCAGAGCGGGATGAAATGGGTTAGGAACACTAGTTATGAACTAGCAAGTACAAAGAACTTCAACAAGTAGTGGCACGGTGTGGCTAGCGTGCACAGTGACCAACCAAAGGATGAATACATCACTGACTATGACCGAAGAAGTCCACTATGTGTGGTCAACATTGACAACTCATAACATGAGTCACGAATGGTCAGAGGGAGAGACAATGGTTTGGAATCCCTCTGCATGGACTAGAAAGGAAATATAACTCCAAAACGTACTGGCACGGTGTGGCCAATATGCACACCAAACATCCAAACTAGGCATATGTCACTGACCATGACCAGAGAATTTCAATACGGGTGGTTGACCAACCATAACACGAGTCACAAACGGTCAGGGGAGAAAACAATGGTTTGGGAATATCAGTTCTCAGCTAGCAAGTACAACAACATTCAGTCAGTAGTAGTACGGTGTGGCTACCATGCACAATGACCAAAGTAGGCATATGTACTGCCTATGACGAAAGACATCCGTTGTGTCCGGTCAACATCGACAACTCATAATACGAGTCACAAACGGTCAGAGGGGGAAACAATGGTTTGGGAACACCAAGTATCAAATAGCAAGCACAAGGAGCTACAATACATTGTGGCACGGTGTGAATACCATGCACGATGACCAACCAAGGTATGTGTATATCACTGACCATGACCAAAGAATGTCACTATGTGTGGTAAACTTTGACAACTCATAACACGAGTCAAAAATGGTCAGGGTGGAAGATAATGGTTTGTGAATACTAGTCATCGACTAGCAAGTACAAATACCTTCAATATGTAGTGTCACAGTGTGGCTACAATGCACAGTGACCAACCAAAGTACGCATATGTCACTGACCATGAACAAATAATTTCACTTCATGTGGTCAACATTAACAACTCACAACACAAGTCACAGATATTCAGAGGGGGTAACAATGGTTTGGGAATACTAGCTATCAACAAGAAAGCACAGAGACCTTCAATACGTAGTGACACGGCGTGGTAACCATGTATAGTGACAAACCAAAGTAGGCATATGTCACTGACCATGAACAAATAATTTCACTTCATGTGGTCAACATTAACAACTCACAACACAAGTCACAGATATTCAGAGGGGGTAACAATGGTTTGGGAATACTAGCTATCAACAAGAAAGCACAGAGACCTTCAATACGTAGTGACACGGCGTGGTAACCATGTACAGTGACAAACCAAAGTAGGCATATGTCACTAACCATGACCAAAAGAATTTCACAGTGTGAGGTCAACGTTGAAAACGCATAACACGAGTCACAAATGGTCAGACGGGGAAACAATGGGTTGGGAACCCTAGTTATCAACTAGCAAGTAGAAATATTTTCAACAAGTAGTGGCACGGTGTGGCTAGCGTGCACAGTGACCAACCAAAGGATGCATGTGTCCTTGCCTATGACCGAAGAAGTCCACTATGTGTGGACAACATTGAAAACTCATAACACGAGTCACAAATGGTCAGAGGGCGAGACAATGGTTTGGGAACCCTATGTATCGACTAGAAAGGACAGAGAAATTCAATACGTATTGGCACGGTGTGGCTACTATGCACACCAAAAACCAAGGTAGGCATATGTCACTGACCATGACCAAAGAATTTCAATATGGGTGATCAACATTCACCAACCATAACACGAGTCACAAACCGTCAGAGGGGGAAACAATGGTCTGGGAACATCAGTTCTCAACTAGCAAGTACAGTGACCTTCAATCAGTAAAAGCATGGTGTGGCTACCATGCACAATGGCCGACCAAAGTAGGCATATGTACTGCCTTTGACCAAAGAAATCCGCTGTGTGTGGACAGAATTGACAACTCATAATACGAATCTCAAATGGTTAGAGGGGGAAACAATGGCCTGGGAACATCAGGTATCAGCTAGCAAGCACGAGGACCTTCAACAAGTTATGGCACGCTGTGGATGCCATGCACAATGACCAACAAAAGTAGGCATATGTCACTAACCATGACCAAATAATGTCACTAAGTGTAGTAAACTTTGACACCTCATAACACAAGTCACAAATGGTCAGAGTGGAAGACAACTGTTTGTGAATACTAGTTATCAAGAAACAAGTACAAATACCTTCAATATGTAGTGACACAGCGTGGCTACCATGCACAGTGACCAACCAAAGTATGCATATGTCACTGACCATGACGAACGAGTTTCACTTCATGTGGTCAGCGTTGACAAATCACAACACGAGTCACAGATAGTCAAAGGGGGGTAACAATGGTTTGGGAACACTAGCTATTGACTAGAAAGCACAAATACCTTCAATACGTAGTAACATGGCGTGGTAACCATGTAGAGAGACACACCAAAGTAGGCATATGTCACTAACCATGACCAAACAAATTTCATTGTGTGTGGTCAAATTTGAAAACTCATCACACGAGCCACAAATGGTGAGACGGGGATACAATGGGTTAGGAACACTAGTTTCAACTAGCAAGTACAAAGAACTTCAACAAGTAGTGGCACGGTGTGGCTAGCGTGCACAGTGACCAACCAAAGGATGAATCCAACGCTGACTATGACCGAAGAAGTCCACTATGTGTGGTCAACATTGACAACTCATAACACGAGTCACGAATAGTCAGAGGGAGAGACAATGGTTTGGAAACCCTATGCATGGACTAGAGAGGATAAATAACTTCAATACGTAGTGGCACGGTGTGGCTAATATGCACACCAAACATCCAAACTAGGCATATGTCACAGACCATGACCAGAGAATTTCAATATGGGTGGTTGACCAACCATAACAGGAGTCACAAACGGTCAGGGGAGGAAACAATGGTTTGGGAATATCAGTTCTCAACTAGCAAGTACAACGACCTACAGTAAGT
The DNA here is from genome assembly GCA_023375785.1 of Penium margaritaceum. Taxonomy (NCBI): domain Eukaryota; kingdom Viridiplantae; phylum Streptophyta; class Zygnematophyceae; order Desmidiales; family Peniaceae; genus Penium; species Penium margaritaceum. Next base: position 63,177 of record SZWC01004237.1, read on the forward strand.
AGTAGCACAATGTGGCTACCATGCACAATGACCGGCCAAAGTAGGCATATGTACTGCCTTTGACGAAAGACATCCGTTGTGTCTGGTCAACATCGACAACTCATAATACGAGTCACAAATGGTCAGAGAGGGAAACAATGATCTGGGAATACCAAGTATCAAATAGCAAGCACAAGGAGCTACAATACGTTGTGGCACGGTGTGGATACCATGCACGATGACCAACCAAGGTATGCATATGTCAGTGACCATGACCAACGAATGTCACCATGTGTGGTAAACTTTGACAACTCATAACACGAGTAGAAAATGGTCAGGGTGGAAGATAATGGTTTGTGAATACTAGTTATCGACTAGCAAGTACAAATACCTTCAATATGTAGTGTCACAGTGTGGCTACAATGCACAGTGACCAACCAAAGTGCGCATATGTCACTGACCATGAACAAATAATTTCACTTCATGTGGTCAACATTAACAACTCACAACACAAGTCACAGATATTCAGAGGGGGTAACAATGGTTTGGGAATACTAGCTATCAACAAGAAAGCACGGAGACCTTCAATACGTAGTGACGCAACGTGGTAACCATCTACTGTGACAAACCAAAGAAGGCATATGTCACTAACCATGACCAAAAGAATTTCACAGTGTGTGGTCAACGTTGACAACTCATAACACGAGTCACGAATAGTCAGAGGGAGAGACAATGGTTTGGAAACCCTATGCATGGACTAGAGAGGATAAATAACTTCAATACGTAGTGGCACGGTGTGGCTAGCGTGCACAGTGACCAACCAAAGTGCGCATATGTCACTGACCATGAACAAATAATTTCACTTCATGTGGTCAACATTAACAACTCACAACACAAGTCACAGATATTCAGAGGGGGTAACAATGGTTTGGGAATACTAGCTATCAACAAGAAAGCACAGAGACCTTCAATACGTAGTGACACAACGTGGTAACCATCTACTGTGACAAACCAAAGAAGGCATATGTCACTAACCATGACCAAAAGAATTTCACAGTGTGTGGTCAACGTTGAAAATGCATAACACGAGTCAAACATGGTCAGAGGGGGAAACAATGGGTTGGGAAACCTAGTTATCAACTAGCAAGTAGAATGATTTTCAACAAGTAGTGGCACGGTGTGCCTAGCGTGCACAGTGACCAACCAAAGGATGTATATGTCCTTGACTATGACCGAAGAAGTCCACTATGTTTGGTCAACATTGAATACTTATAACACGAGTCAGAAATGGTCAAAGGGCGAGACAATGGTTTGGGAACCCTACGTATCGACTAGAAAGGACAAAGAAATTCAAGACGTATTGGCACGGTGTGGCTACTATGCACACCAAAAAACCAAAGTAGGCATATGTCACTGACCATGACCAAAGAATTTCAATATGGGTGGTCAAAATTCACCAACCATAACACGAGTCACAAACGGTCAGAGGGGGAAACAATGATCTAGAATATCAGTTCTCAACTAGCAAGTACAGTGACCTTCAATCAGTATAAGCACGGTGTGGCTACCATGCACAATGACCGACCAAAGTATGCATATGTACTGCCTTTGACCAAAGAAATCCGCTGTGTGTGGACAGCGTTGACAACTCAAAATACAAATCGCAATTGGTTAGAGGGGGACACAATGGTCTGGGAACATGAGGTATCAGCCAGAAAGCACAAGGACCTTCAACACGTTGTGGCACGGTGTGGATGCCATGCACGATGACCAACCAAAGTATGCATATGTCAATAACCATGACCAAATAATTTCACCAAGTGTGGTAATCTTTGACAGCTCATAACAGGAGTAACTAATGGTCATAGTGGAAGACAATGGTTCGTGAATACTAGCTATGGAGAAACAAGTACAAATACCTTCAATGTGTAGTGGTACAGTGACCAACCAAAGTATGCATATGTCACTGACCATGACCAACGAATTTCACTTCATGTGGTCAGCGTTGACAAATCACAACACGAGTCACAGATAGTCAAAGGGGGGTAACAATGGTTTGGGAACACTAGCTATTAACTAGAAAGCACAAATACCTTTAATATGCAGTGACACGGTGTGGTAACCATGTAGAGTGACAACCCAAAGTAGGCATATGTCACTAACCATGACCAAACGAATATCACCGTGTGTGGTCAATATTCAAAACTCATAAGATGAGTCACAAATGGTCAGAGGGGGAAACAATGTGTTGGGAATACTAGTTGTCAACAAGCAATTACGAAGAACTTCAACAAGTAGTGGCACGGTTTGGCTATTGTGCACAGTGACCAACCAAAGGATGAATACGTCACTGACTATGACCGAATAAATCCAGTATGCATGGTCAACATTGACAACGCATAACACGAGTCACAAATTGTCAGATTGAGAGACAATGGTTTGGGAACCCTATGCATGGACTAGAAAGGACAAAAAACTTCAATATGTAGTGGCACGGTGTGGTTGCTATGCACACCAAACAACCAAACTAGGCATATGTCATTGACCATGACCAAAGTATTTCAATATGGGTGGTCAGCGTTCACCACCCATAACACGAGTCACAAACGGTTAGAGGGGGAAACAATGGTCCAGGAATATCAGTTCTCAACTAGCAAGTACAGTGCCCTTGAATCAGTAGTAGCAAGGTGTGGCGACTGTGCCCAATGAACGACCAAAGCAGGCATATGTACTACCTTTCACCAAAGAAATCCGCTGTGTGTGGTCAATGTTGACAACTCATAATACGAGTCACAAATAGTCAGAGGGGGAAACAATTGTTTGGGAACACCAGGTATCAACTAGGAAGCACAATGACCATCAATACGTTGTGGCACGTTGTGGATACCATGCACAATGACCAACCATGGTATGCGTATGTCACTGACCATGACCAAAGGATGTCACCACGTGTGGTAAATTTTGGCAGCTCATAACACGAGTCACAAATAGTCATAGTGGAAGACAATGGTTTCTAAATACTAGTTGTCGACTAGCAAGTACAAATACCTTTAACATGTAGTGGCACAGTGTGGCTACAATGCACAGTGACCAACCAAAGTATGCATATGTCACTGACCATGACCAAACGGATTTCACAGTGTGTGGTCCGCGTTGAAAACTCATAACACGAGGCACAAATGGTCAGTGGGGGAAACCATGGGTTGGGAACACTAGTTATCGACTAGCAAGTAAAAGAGTCTTCAACAAGTAGTGGCACGGTGTGGCTAGTGTGTACAGTCACCAACCAAAGGATGCATATGTCATTGGCTATGACCGAAGAAGTCCACTATGTGTGGTCAACATTGACAACTCATAACACGAGTCACAAATGGTCAGAGTGAGAGACAATGGTTTAGGAACCCTATGTATCGACTAGAAAGGACAAAGAACTTTGATACGTAGTGGCACGATGTGGACAATATGCACACCAAATGACCAAAGTAGGCATATGTCAATGACCATGACCAGAGAATCTCAATATGGGTGGTCAACGTTGACCAACCATAACACGAGTCACAAACAGTCAAGGGAGGAAACAATGCGATGGGGATATCAGTTCTCAATCAACAAGTACAACGACCTTCAGTCAGTAGTAGCACGGTGTGTCTACCATGCACAACGACCGACCAAAGTAGGCATATGTACTGCCTTTGACCATAGAAATCCGCTTTGTGTGGTCAACTTTGACAACTCATAATACGAGTCACAAATAGTCAGGGGGGGGGGAAGCAATGGTTTGGGAACACAAAGCATCAAATAGCAAGCACAAGGAGCTTCAATACGTTGTGGCACGGTGTGGATCCCATGCACGATGACCAACCAAAGTAGGCGTATGTCACTGACCCTGACCAAATAATGTCACTAAGTGTGGTAAACTTCGGCAACTCATAACACGAGTCACAAAGGGTCATGGTGGAAGATAATGGTTTGTAAATACTAGTTATCGAATAGCAAGTACAAATACCTTCAATATGTAGTAGAACGGTCTGGTTACATTGCACAGTGACCAACCAAAGTATGCATATGTTATTGACCATGAACAAAGAATTTTACTTCATGTGGTCAACGTTTACAACTCACAACATGAGTCACAGATAGTCAGAGGGGGCTAACAATGGTTTGGGAATACTAGTTGTCAACAAGAAAGCACAAAAACCTTTAATATGTAGTGACACGGCATGGTAACCATGTATAGTGACAAACCAAAGTAGGCATATGTCAATAACCATGACCAAATAGATTTCAGTGTGTGGTCAACGTTGAAAACTCATCACACGAGTCACCAATGGTCAGTAGGGGAAAACCATGGGTTGGGAACACTAGTTATCAACTAGCAAGTAGAAAGATTTTCAACAAGGAGTGGCAAGGCGTGGCTAGCGTGCAGAGCCATCCATCAAAGAATGCACACGTCACTGACTGTGACCGAATAAGTACACTATGTATGGTCAACATGGACAACTCACAATACGAGTCACAAATGGTTAGAGGGAGAGACAATGGTTTGGGAACCATATGTATTAATGAGAAAGGACAAAGAACTTCAATACGTAATGGCACGGTGTGGCTACTATGCACACCAAACAACCAAACTAGGCATATGTAACCGACCATGATGAAATAATTTCAATATGGGTGGTAAACATTCACCAATCATAACACGAGTCACAAATGGTCAGAGGGGGAAACAATGGTCTTTGAATACTACTTCTTAACTAGCAAGTACAGTGAGCTTCAATCAGTATGAGCACGGTGTGGCTTCCATGTACAATGACCGACCAAAGTAGGCATATGTACTACCTTTGACCGAAGAAATCCGCTGTGTGATATCAGCATTGACAACTTATACTAGGAGTAATAAATGGTCAGAGGGGGAGACAATGGTTTGGGAACACCAGGTGTCAACTAGCAAGCACAAGGACCTTTAATAAGTTGTGGCACGGTGTAGATACCATGCACAATGACCAACCAAAGTAGGCATATGTCATTGACTATGACCAAATAATGTCACTAAGTGTGGTCAACTTTGACAACTCAGAACACGAGTCACAAATGGTCAGGGTGGAAGATAATGGTTTGTGAATACTAGTTATCGACTAGCAAGTACAAATAACTTCAATATGTAGTGACACAGCGTGGCTACCATGCACAGTGACCAACCAAAGTATGCATATGTCACTGACCATGACCAACAAATTTCACTTCATGTGGTCAGCGTTGACAACTCACAACACGAGTCACTGATAGTCAGAGGGGGGTAACTATGATTTGTGAACACTGGCTATCAACTAGAAAGCACACAGACCTCCAATATGTAGTGACACGACGTGGTAACCACATACAGTGACAAAC
>SZWC01004237.1:68613-88888 GCA_023375785.1 Penium margaritaceum
ATCGACTAGCAAGTACAAATAACTTCAATATGTAGTGACACAGCGTGGCTACCATGCACAGTGACCAACCAAAGTATGCATATGTCACTGACCATGACCAACAAATTTCACTTCATGTGGTCAGCGTTGACAACTCACAACACGAGTCACTGATAGTCAGAGGGGGGTAACTATGATTTGTGAACACTGGCTATCAACTAGAAAGCACACAGACCTCCAATATGTAGTGACACGACGTGGTAACCACATACAGTGACAAACCAAACTAGGCATATGTCACTAACCATGACCAAAGAATTTCAATATGAGTGGTCAACGTTGAAAACTCATCACACGAGTGACAAATGGTCAGAGGTGGAAACAATGGGTTCGGAACACTAGTTATCAGCTACCAAGTACGAAGATCTTCAACAAGTAGTGGCACGGTGTGGCTAGCGTGCACAGTGACCAACCAAAATATGCATATGACATTTACCATGACTAAAGAGTTTCACTTCATGTGGTCAATGTTGACATCTCACAACACGAGTCACAGATATTCAGAGGGGCTAACAATGGTTTGGGAACACTAGCTATGAGTTAGAAAGCACAAAGACCTTCGATACGTAGTGACACGGCGTGGTAACCATGTAAAGGGACAAACCAAAGTAGGCATATGTCATTAACCATGACCAAACGGATTTCACAGTGTGTGGTCAACGTTGAAAACTCATCACACGAGTCACAAATGGTCAGTGGGGGAAACCATGGGTTGGGAACACTAGTTATCAACTAGCAAGTAGAAAGATTTTAAACAAGTAGCGGCACGGCGTGGCTAGCGTGCACAGTGACCAACCAAAGAATGCACACGTCACTGACTATGACCGGAGAAGTCCACTATGTATGGTCAACATTGACAACGCATAATACGAGTCACAAATGGTTAGAGGGAGAGACAATGGTTTGGGAACCATATGTATAGACTAGAAAGGACAAAGAACTTCAATATGTAGTGGCACAGTGTGGCTACTATGCACACCAAACAACCAAACTAGGCATATGTCACCAACCATGATGAAAGAATTTCAATATGGGTGGTCAACATTCACCAATCATAACACGAGTCACAAACGTTCAGAGGGGGAAACAGTGGTCTTTGAATACTAGTTCTCAACTAGCAAGTACAGCAACCTTCAATCAATATGAGCACGGTGTGGCTTGTTGGAATGATGCTCCTCACCATGGCAGGAGTGACTCCAAAAAGGAACACCAAAAAGACAAGCCTTAGTGGCTTAGTGGTCAATGATGTCCACCTCTAGAAGCACGGGCCCGGGTTCAAGTTCCACAAGATGAAATTCTGCCCTGCCTCAAGGGAGGTGGAAAATAGATGCCAGGAAGCTAGCTCAACCTCTAGAGTTCCTCTTTAAGTTTCTAGAAGGCCAGGTGAGGGTCCAGGAAGGTGGCACACCTTCTAGAAGGGGTGACTTATCCTAAAAGGCATCTAGAGGTGTCTTGGTCTTCTGGACACCTTCCCTCCTACTAGAAGCAAGCTGAGGAATCTAGGAAGGGGCATAAGCTTCTAGAGGAGGGAAGGGATGCCTTCCTAGGTGGGAAAAGGACAGCCTACCAAGGAGCACTCTAGAAGCCATAGAATCTGCTAGGAAGCTCCAAATCTGGCATGCTTTGGTGTTCTGGAAAGCTTAGATCAGTGGCTATAAAATGCCACTGCTTGTGAGCCTTGATAAAGTTTTCATTCCCAGTAAATTGAGGCTAAAACTATTGCCACACTCTCTGACCAGATTTTGCCATCCTTGGAACCAGTTGCCTCCACAGTTTCAGTCTCTCCAAAAACAGTTGGTGGTGTGAACCAGCCACTGCTAGGGACCCTCCAGGGTGCACACTCACCCTCAGGCCAACAAAGGGTTATGGGCCCACGCCTCTGAGGGGTTCAAAGCCAGCTTGATTTCACGCTCTTAACAGCAAGACATGGCAACTAGCGAGCAAGAGAGTAGCCGCGCTGTCCTTAAGTTTGATGGGACAGGCTTTGCCTTGTGGAGGTGGCATTTTGAGGTCTGCCTCGACGACAAGGGACTGCTTGAGCTCGTAAAAGGCGATGAGACTGCTCCACCGGATTTTTCAACAGCTGAGGTGAAGGAGGCATACAAGAAGCGCAACAAAAAGGTGTTGCCGCTCCTTGTGTCCGCGTTATGCCCACCACAACTTGGGCACATCCAAGGATGCACCCTGGCCGCAGACGCATGGTCAAATCTCTGTACCATCTACCAGTCAAGCAACCTTGCCAATCAGCTCTTCATCTTCAAACGGCTCGTCACCGTCCGAGCCAACAAAGGCGACAACATCATGGAGATCATACAACAGCTTGAGTCGCTCGCAGCGGAGTGCGTAGCCACTGGTTGGGAGGTCGACTCGCAGTTGCAAGCTATGATCCTCCTTCTGGCCTTGCCAGACAGTTGGAGTCCCATGATCACAGTCCTTGGTGGCTGGCCTTCCGACGAGCTGAAGTACCCGAAGGTTGCTGAGTATGTGCGCAATGAGTGGATGCGACGTGGCGGTCGAGAGAGTGCAGTGGCATCAACTTCAGCTTACACAGTTCATCCTCAAAGTCTACGCCGAGGCGACAAGTGGAAGGGTGCCAAACAGGACACTAAGAAGGGTGACAAGAAGGGGGAGTGCTTCAACTGCGGCAAGGAGGGCCACTACGCACGCAACTGTCCCAAGAAGAAAACAGATCGGCCGTTGCGGGGCGGGAAGAAAGATGAGCACGCCCTTATGGCGTACAACTCCACCAACATGAAGGATCCGGGGGTTGCTGTCATCGACTCCGGATCAGGCCGCCACACGCAATGCAGCAAGGCGGCATTTGTCACCTATGACGCCTCGGAGAGACGCATGAAGGTGGCCAATGGAAAAACAGAGGTGGCCGCTGGTGAAGGTAACGTCCGCATTGAGTCAATTGTGGATGGAAAACCTGTGAAGAGCACAATCTACAATGTGGTGCATATGCCTAACTATGGGGCAAACCTGCTCCCTGTCAGCCACCTTACCGACAAGGGACTTGAGGTACCCTTCACAAAGAAGGAGGCCGTCATCCGCAAAGAGGGCAAAGGTGAGGTGATTGCTCGTGCCAAGAGGGAGGACGACTTGTACCTGCTACGCGCGAAGATCATCAGCAGCCGGGTGGGGTCCAACGCCGCCAATCTTGCAACGAAGGATGGAGGAGACCTGGACCTATGGCACCGCCGACTCTGCCACATTTCTCCATCGACATTGAAGGAGATGGCTAAGAGGGAAGTGGTGCGGGGTCTCCAAATCAGCGGCCTTGATGGAACCAAGGAGACCGTGTGTGAGCCATGCATCATTGGTAAATCAACTCGGCAGCCGTTTGTCGCCAAGGGGACACGTGCATTGGCAAAACTGGCTGTAGTACACACAGATGTGTGTGGACCGCTTGAGAGCTCCATCGGCGGAGCTCGCTACTTTCTCACCTTCATCAATGACCACAGCCGGAAACTCTACCTCTACCCAATGAAGCGAAAGAGTGAGGTCCTTGCGTGCATGCAAGAGTTTGTGGCTGATGTGAAGCGGCAAACAGAGTTGAAGGTGAAGGCATTCCGGAGTGACAACGACGGTGAATATGCGGGGTGCCTTGGGTGGATGAAGAGCAAGGGGATTGAGTGGCAGAAAACAACTCCACACTCCCCACAACAGAATGGTGTTGCAGAGAGAGCAAATCACACAATCCTTAACATGGTGCGATCCATGTTGAGCGACGCCGGCCTTACACAACGATATTGGGCGGAGGCGGCAAGGACAGTAGTATACATCATGAATCTCATGCCGCCCAAGCCGCTGAAGGACAAGGAGAGCAATGCGTGGAAGACGCCACAAGAGGTGTGGAGCGGGAAAAAGCCGGCAGTGGGTCACCTGCGCACGTTTGGTTGTGTTGCACATGCAATGGTGCAGGCAAGTGAGGGACGGAGCAAGCTGGACCCGCGTACCCGCCGGTGTATTTTCCTTGGATATGAGAGTGGAAGCAAGGCGTATCGGCTCTTTGACCCAAAGAGGCAGCAGACTGTGCGGAGTCGCGACGTCACGTTCGACGAGAAAAGCCGTTGGAGAGACAAGGAGGCAGGTCTCTCCAAGAGGGGGGAGTGGATGCCACTCCTTGAGGGGAAGACGCCGGAGGACGTGAATGAGGGTGACATCCTCACATCACCACCAATCGGAGAGCATCGCCTGAGGGATGGGCGAGCGGCAGACTTTATTCCGGCCAGTTCGGATGAGGAATCTGAAGCACCGGAGATGGACGTGGAGGTGGGGAGTCAACAGATGTCTCCAAGGTCTCCAAGAGAGGGGGAGCAGGCACTTGGAGAGGATGGCGCCAAAAGGGGACAGCAACAACAACAACCGCCTTGAGAGCCCCGAACAAGTAACCGTGTGCGAAGAAGGACAAAAATGTATGATGCCAACAAGGGCATTTGGACTGGGTTTGCACAAGCCTTCTTCTCGCAAGAGGAGCCTCAATCTGTAAAGGAGACACTGCAGCGAAAGGATGGGGCTGAGTGGGAGGGAGCAATAAAATCTGAGCTTGCCTCCCACAAGGAGAACGGCACTTGGGAGCTGGTTGACCGGCCGGAGGGCGAGAAAATCATCGGCTCCAAGTGGATCTTCCGGAAGAAGCTCACAAAGGAGGGGAAGGTGGAGCGGTACAAGGCGCGGCTTGTGGCGAAAGGGTATGTCCAGAGAAAAGGGGAGCACTACGACGAGACCTTTGCACCAGTTGCCAAGTTTGCCTCCATCCGTACTATCCTCTCGGTGGCAGCGGCACGCGACTACGAAATCCACCAAATGGACGTGAAAACCACGATCCTCAATGGCGACCTGGACAAGGAAGTCTACATGGAGGTGCCAGAGGGGGTGGATGCGCCGCAAGGGAAGGTGTGTCGGCTTCGCAGGGCGCTCTATGGACTGAAGCAAGCTCCGCTCATGTGGTACCTCAAGATGGATAGTTTCATGGGTGAGCTTGGCTTCAAGCGTTGCGAGGCCGATCACAGCGTGTACGTGCGTAATCAGCCAGGACTCCACCAAATTGTCGTCCTCTACGTGGATGACCTCATCCTTGTGTCTCCGGATAATGGGGAGCTCAAGAGCCTGAAGCAACAGCTTGGCGGCCGGTTCAAGATGACAGACATGGGCGAGCTTGAGTACTACCTTGGCATCGCCATCAAGAGGGACCGCAAAGCACGCACGCTGGAGATGGGCCAAGAAAAACATGTGCAGGAGGTGCTCGGCCGCTACAACATGGAGGAGTGCGACCCCATCGGCACACCTATGACAACGACATGTGAGCTGAGCTTGAGCATGGGCCCAAGCACGGAGGACGAGAAGGCGGAGATGGCTGGAGTACCGTACCAGTCCGCAGTTGGCAGCATAATGTATGCCATGGTGGCGACGCGGCCTGACCTTGCCCTTGCTGAAGGACAAGTGAGCCGCTATGTTGCTGATCCGGGGCCGCTACATTGGCAAGCAGTGAAGAGAATCCTCCGCTGCTTGAAGGCAAGGACACATTCGCGACTTGTGTTTGGAGGGGGAGCGCGGACTGACTCCCTCGAGTTGGTTGGCTACTCTGATGCTGACTGGGCAGGTGATGTTGATGACCGCAAGTCAACATCAGGCTATGTTTTTGTGCTTGGTGGTGCAGCGGTGTCTTGGGCAAGCCGGAAGCAGGACAGTGTGGCTCTATCCAGCACTGAGGCAGAGTATATTGCGCTCGCGGAAGCCGCAAAGGATGCACTATGGCTGCGGCAATTGCTCAAGGAGATTGGGGTGCTGCAAAAAAAGCCAACGGCACTCAATGTTGACAACATGAGTGCCATCAGCCTGACCAAGAACCCTGTGCTACACCGGAGGACCAAGCACATAGAGATCCGGCATCACTTTGCACGAGACCTTGTTGCAAAGGGTGATGTGGTGCTTGTGCATTGCGGCACAAAGCACATGCTTGCTGACGCCATGACAAAGGCGCAACCCAAGGACAGGCATGATGCTGCTTGTATGGAGCTTGGGCTTTCCCAAGCCTCTTGAGTTGCACGCTTAGCATGGACAACTGCCATGGGTGACGCGCAAGGGGGAGATTGTTCGAATGATGCTCCTCACCATGGCAGGAGTGACTCCAAAAAGGAACACCAAAAAGACAAGCCTTAGTGGCTTAGTGGTTAATGGTGTCCACCTCTAGAGGCACGGGCCCGGGTTCAAGTCCCACAAGATGAAATTCTGCCCTGCCTCAAGGGAGGTGGAAAATAGATGCCAGGAAGCTAGATCAACCTCTAGAGTTCCTCTTTAAGTTTCTAGAAGGCCAGGTGAGGGTCGAGGAAGGTGGCACACCTTCTAGAAGGGGTGACTTGTCCTACAAGGCATCTAGAGGTGTCTTGGTCTTCTGGACACCTTCCCTCCTACTAGAAGCAAGCTGAGGAATCTAGGAAGGGACAGACGCTTCTAGAGAAGGGAAGGGATGCCTTCCTAGGTGGGAAAAGGACAGCCTACCAATGAGCACTCTAGAAGCCATAGAATCGGCTAGGAAGCTCCAAATCTGGCATGCTTTGGTGTTCTGGAAAGCTTAGATCAGTGGCTATAAAATGCCACTGCTTGTGAGCCTGGAGAAAGTGTTTATTCCCGGTCAATTGAGGCTAAAACTATTGCCACACTGTCTGACCAGATTTTGCCATCCTTGGAACCAGTTGCCTCCACAGTTTCAGTCTCTCCAAAAACAGTTGGTGGTGGGAACCAGCCACTGCTAGGGACCCTCCAGGGTGCACACTCACCCTCAGGCCAACATGGCTACCATGTACAATGACCGACCAAAGTAGGCATATGTACTACCTTTGACAGAAGAAATCCGCTGTGTGTGGTCAGCATTGACGACTCATACCAGGAGTCAACAAATGGTCAGAGGGGGAGACAATGGTTTGGGAACACCAGGTATCAACTAGCAAGCACAAGGACCTTTAATAAGTTGTGGCACGGTGTGGATACCATGCACGATGACCAACCAAAGTAGGCATATGTCACTGACCATGACCAAATAATGTCACTAAGTGTGGTCAACTTTGACAACTCATAACACGAGTCACAAATGGTCAGGGTGGAAGTTAATGGTTTGTGAATACTAGTTATCGACTAGCAAGTACAAATACCTTCAATATGTAGTGGCACAGCGTGGCTACCATGCACAGTGACCAACCAAAGTATGCATATGTCACTTACCATGACCAACAAATTTCACTTCATGTGGTCAGCGTTGACAACTCACAACACGAGTCACTGATAGGCAGAGGGGGGTAACAATGGTTTTTGAACACTAGCTATCAACTAGAAAGCACACAGGCCTTCAACATGTAGTGACACGGCGTGGTAACCACATACAGTGACAAACCAAACTAGGCATATGTCACTAACCATGTACAAAAAAATTCAATATGAGTGGTCAATGTTGAAAACTCGTCACACGAGTCACAAATGGTCAGAGGTGGAAACAATTGGTTAGGAACACTAGTTATCAGCTAGCAAGTACGAAGATCTTCATCAAGTAGTGGCACGGTGTGGCTAGCGTGCACAGTGACCAACCAAAGTATGCATATGTCATTTACCATGACCAAAGAATTTCACTTCATGTAGTCAATGTTGACAACTCACAACAAGAGTCACAGATATTCAGAGGGGCTAACAATGGTTTGGGAACACTAGCTATCAACTACAAACCACAAAGACCTTCAATACGTAGTGACACGGCGCGGTAACCATGTACAGGGACAAACCAAAGTAGGGATATGTCACTAACCATGACCAAAAAACTTTCACAGTGTGTGGTCAACGTTGAAAACTCATCACACGAGTCACAAATGGTCAAAGGGGGAAAACCATGGGTTGGGAACACTAGTTATCAACTAGCAAGTAGAAAGATTTTTAACAAGTAGTGGCACGGCGTGGCTAGCGTGCACAGTGGTCAATCAAAGGATGCACACGTCACTCACTATGACCGAAGAAGTCCACTATGTATGGTCAACATTGACAACTCATAATACAAGTCACAAATGGTTAGAGGGAGAGACAATGGGTTGGGAAACATATGTATCGATGAGAAAGGACAAAGAACTTCAATACGTAGTGGCACGGTGTGGCTACTATGCACACCAAACAACCAAACTAGGCATATGTCACCGACCATGATGAAAGAATTTCAATATGGGTGGTCAACATTCACCAATCATAACACGAGTCACAAATGGTTAGAGGGAGAGACAATGGGTTGGGAAACATATGTATCGATGAGAAAGGACAAAGAACTTCAATACGTAGTGGCACGGTGTGGCTACTATGCACACCAAACAACCAAACTAGGCATATGTCACCGACCATGATGAAAGAATTTCAATATGGGTGGTCAACATTCACCAATCATAACACGAGTCACAAATGGTTAAAGGGGAAACAATGGTCTTTGAATACTAGTTCTCAACTAGCAAGTACAGCGAGCTTCAATCAGTATGAGTAGGGTGTGGCTACCATGTACAATGACCGACCAAAGTAGGCATATGTACTACCTTTGACCAAAGAAATCCGCTGTGTGTGATCAGCATTGACAACTCATACTAGGAGTCATAAATGGCCAAAGGGGGAGACAATGGTTTGGGAACACCAGGTATCAACTAGCAAGCACAAGGACCTTCAATACGTTCTGGCACGGTGTAGATACCATGCACGATGACCAACCAAAGTAGGCATATGTCACTGACCATGACCAAATAATGTCACTAAGTGTGGTCAACTTTGACAACTCATAACACGAGTCACAAATGGTCACGGTGGAAGATAATGGTTTGTGAATACTAGTTATCGACTAGCAAGTACAAATAACTTCAATATGTAGTGACACAACGTGGCTACCATGCACAGTGACCAACCAAAGTATGCATATGTCACTGACCATGACCAACAAATTTCACTTCATGTGGTCAGCGTTGACAACTCACAACACGAGTCACTGATAGTCAGAGGGGGGTATCAATGGCTTGTGAATACTAGCTATCAATTGGAAAGCACACAGACCTCCAACATGTAGTGACATGGCGTGGTAACCACATACAGTGACAAACCAAACTAGGCATACGTCACTAACCATGACCAAAGAATTTCAATATGAGTGGTCAACGTTGAAAACGCATCACACGAGTCACAAATGGTCAGGGGTGGAAACAATGGGTTAGGAACACTAGTTATCAGCTGGCAAGTACGAAGATCTTCAACAAGTATTGGCATGGTGTGGCTAGCGTGCACAGTGACCAACCAAAGTATGCATATGTCATTTACCATGATTAAAGAATTTCACTTCATGTGGTCAATGTTGACAACTCACAACACGAGTCACAGATATTCAGGGGGGTTAACAATGGTTTGGGAACACTAGCTATCAGTTAGAAAGCACAAAGATATTCGATACGTAGTGACACGGCGTGGTAACCATGTACAGGGACAAACCAAAGTAGGCATATGTCATTAACCATGACCAAACGGATTTCATAGTGTGTGGTCAATGTTGAAGACTCATAACAGGAGTCACAAATGGTCAGTGGGGGAAACCATGGGTTGGGAACACTAGTTATCAACTAGCAAGTAGAAAGATTTTCAACAAGTAGTGGCACAACGTGGCTAGCGTGCACAGTGACCAACCAAAGGATGCACACGTCACTGAATATGACCAGAGTAGTCCACTATGTATGGTCAACATTGACAACGCATAATACGAGTAAGAAATGGTTAGAGGGAGAGACAATGGTTTGGGAACCATATGTATCGACTAGAAAGGACAAAGAACTTCAATACGTAGTGACACGGTGTGGCTACTATGCACACCAAACAACCAAACTAGGCATATGTCACCGACCATGATGAAAGAATATCAATATGGGTGGTCAACATTCACCAACCATAACACGAGTAACAAACTGTCAGAGGGGGAAACAGTGGTTTTTGAATACTACTTCTCAACTAGCAAGTACAGCAACCTTCAATCAGTATGAGCACGGTGTGGCTACCATGTACAATGACCAACCAAAGTAGGCATATGTTCTACCTTTGACCGAAGAGATCCGGTGTGTGTGGTCAGCATTGACAACTCATACTAGGAGTCACAAATGTTCAGAGGGGGAGACAATGGTTTGGGAACACCAGGTATCAACTAGCAAGCACAAGGACCTTTAATAAGTTGTGGCACGGTGTGGATACCATGCACGATGACCAACCAAAGTAGGCATATGTTCTACCTTTGACCGAAGAGATCCGGTGTGTGTGGTCAGCATTGACAACTCATACTAGGAGTCACAAATGTTCAGAGGGGGAGACAATGGTTTGGGAACACCAGGTATCAACTAGCAAGCACAAGGACCTTTAATAAGTTGTGGCACGGTGTGGATACCATGCACGATGACCAACCAAAGTAGGCATATGTCACTGACCATGACCAAATAATGTCACTAAGTGTGGTCAACTTTGACAACTAATAACACAAGTCACAAATAATCAAGGTGGAAGATAATGGTTTGTGAATACTAGTTATCGACTAGCAAGTACAAATACCTTCAATATGTAGTGGCACAGCGTGGCTACCATGCACAGTGACCAACCAAAGAATGCATATGTCACTTACCATGACCAACAAATTTCACTTCATGTGGTCAGCGTTGACAACTCACAACACGAGTCACAGATAGTCAGAGGGGGGTAACAATGGGTTGTGAACACTAGCTATCAACTAGAAAGCACACAGACCTTCAATATGTAGTGACACGGCGTGGTAACCACATTCTATGACAAACCAAACTAGGCATATGTCACTAACCATGACCAAAGAATTTCAATATGAGTGGTCAATGTTGAAAACTCATCACACGGGCCACAAGTGGTCAGAGGTGGAAACAATCGGTGAGGAACACTAGTTATCAGGTAGCAAGTACGAAGATCTTCAACAAGTAGTGGCACGGTGTGGCTAGCGTGCACATTGACCAACCAAAATATGCATATGTCATTTACCATGACCAAAGAATTTCACTTCATGTGGTCAATGTTGACAACTCACAACACGAGTCACAGACATTCAGAGGGGATAACAATGGTTTGGGAAAACTAGCTATCAACTAGAAAGCACAAAGACCTTCAATACGTAGTGACACGGCGCGGTAACCATGTACAGGGACAAACCAAAGTAGGCATATGTCACTAACCATGACCAAACGGATTTCACGGTGTGTGGTCAACGTCAAAGACTCATAACACGAGTCACAAATGGTCAGTGGGGGAAACCATGGGTTGGGAACACGAGTTATCAACAAGCAAGTAGACAGATTTTAAACAAGTAGTGGCATGGTGTGGCTAGCATGCACGGTGACCAACCAAAGGATGCATATGTCACTGACTATTGTTAAAAAGTGCCCATGGCATGGATGCCGTTTGCCGTTTTCCTGGTTTGACCACTAGAGAGCGGTTGGATGTCTGATCTGATTACAGATTTGGACCCCTCGCATTTTGCCATGCAGGTTCGAGCTTTCAGGTGCTCGATTTGGTTGAGAATTCAGAATGATAGCCCCATCCGAAGTTCGGGAGGTACGTGGGTGGAATCCGGGTTTCGTCATCGGTGACGGATTAATTCCACATCAGTGATGCAAGTTTGACTTCAATATGCTCCAAGGGCACATGGGCCATGAACAAAAGGGATGTGGATGGTCTTCTGGACCAAGGCAAGCCTCCTTCCACGTTGGGATGACAGGAAGGGCGCTTCGACAGGCCACCGTCGAAGTGCCTCCCATCATTCCCGTGGATATGATGGGCGGCTCGGCTCCACCATGTGCTACTCTAATGGTCGTAGCAGGAGCTCTACTGCTCCGTTTTGGGCGTTCTTGGATGCGTTAGAAATCTTAGATCACAGGCTATAAGAAGGTGATGTAATCTCACCAGAAAAACTAACCATATATGATTCCCAGCCTTTCTCAGTTTCCGCAATCTGTATTCTGCCAAAATTTTGCTCATTTGGTATTGTGGCGACCCAAAGCACACACCTCCCTTGGGGGTCTCTTTGCACTAAGCAGCCGTGGACACTCAGGCAGTTGAGGGCACACCAGAACAGCATTCCTGACATAGGGTTATGGGCCAACAGCCCTGACCTGCCTACCAAGACATTCACGGCTTCCGCAAACGCACGGGAGTGTCGCTCCGGGCGACTTCGCCGTCGCACGTTGAGACTGTCCATTGCAGAAGTTCAACATGGCGCAGAAGACGGAGTCCTCGCCCATTCAAAAGTACATGGGCGGCCCAGGCTTTGGGCTGTGGCGGTGGCATTTTGGGATCTACCTCGCGCACAAGGGACTGCTGGAGCTCATGAAGGGCACGGAGGTTCAAGATGCGAGCGCAATGAACGAGGAGAAGACGGCCTTCGCGAGAAAGAACACGGAGGCGCTAATGCTCCTATTGTTGGCGCTGTATGAATCTCAGTGGGGCTATATCCATGGCTGCAAGCTGGCAGCCGATGCGTGGAAGAAGCTCTGTTCCATCCATCAATCAACATCCCTAGCCAACAAGATCTTTGCAATGAAGCGACTCTTGACGGTGAGGATCGAGGAGGGTGAGGACGTCATTTCAGCCATGCAACAGATCGAGTCTCTTGCCTCACCATGCAATGATGTGGGGTTGAAGATTGACACAAAGATGCAAGCAATGGCACTCTTTGTGGCTCTACCCGACAGTTGGGGTCCTCTCATCACCGTGCTGGGAGATTGGGAGGAGGATAAACTCACATACGGCGCAGTCGCCGAGTACATCCGCAACGAGGTGCACCGTCGGAGCGGTGGTGAGACCTCATCATCCTCAACTTCCCTGATCACCAAAACGCAAGGTGGCAGCAGCAGTGGCAAGCGAGGTGGCGGTAAGGGTGGTGGCAAGAAGGGAACCAAGAGGGGTGCATGCCATAATGGTGGCAAGGAGGGCCATTGGGCCAAGGAGTGCCCGGAGGAGGCGCAGCCCGGCGGCAAAGGCATCAAAGGCAAGAAGGCACTCCTCAACGGTACGAAGAACCACGACCTGAAGGGTGCCAACCGGCGGTACCTTGACTCAGGTGCGGAGGAGCATACCCAAGTTGAGAAAGTGGGGTTCATCAACTACACCAAGTCTGCCAAGTCCATGGTGACCGCCAACGACAAGGTCGAACCTGCGGCCGGCCAAGGTGATGTGGACGTAGAGGTGGTGGTTGGTGCTAGAAAGGCGCAATGTGTTATCCAAAATGTGCAACATGTCCCCGGCCTGGCTGACATTTTGAGTGTGAGCCGCTTGACAGACAAGGGGTATGAAGTTCTCTTCCGCAGGAAAGGTGCAGTTGTGCAGATGGACGGCGGCGGCGAGGTCGTGCTCAAGGCAAAGCGCGCGGGAGGCCTCTACATTGTTGAGACCAAGGTCATCCCTTCGGCATCAGACGCATCAGACCCGCCAGCACGCGTTGTCAACCTCGCAAAAGGCAGGGGAGCAGACCTGCCGCTGTGGCATTGGCGGCTGGGGCACTCGTCGCCCGCAGTCGTGCAAGAGATGGTGAAGCACGACATGGTTCGCGGCCTCAACATCACCGGTGCAGCTGATGCAGCAACAGATACCGCAGAGTACAAGTGCGAGCCTTGCATCACGGGCAAGGCAAAGCGCAAGCCGTTCAAAGAAGGACAATGGTGAGCCAAGAACCTGCTCGAGGTCGTGCACAGTGATGTGTGCGGACCGATCAAGATGCCATCTATTGGGGGCGCGCGTTACTTCATCACCTTCATCGATGATTGCAGCAGAAAACTCTACGTCTACTTCATGAAGGGGAAGAGCGCTGTACTGGACTGGCTGAAGAAGTATGTCGCAGCGGTGGAGAGGCAGACTGGCCGCAAGGTGAGAGCTCTACGCAGCGACAATGGCGGGGAGTATGTGGGCTGCAGAGGGTGGCTGAAGGAGCAGGGCATTGAGTGGCAGCTGACCACTCCGTACACGCCTCAATCTAATGACGTGGCGGAGTGTATGAACCAGACGCTACTCACCATGGCACGGACAATGCTCTTGGACGCAAAGTTGCCACGGAGCCTGTGGGCCGAGGCCGTGAGTACGGCGTGGTACATCACCAACGTCACTCCAACAGTGGTGTTGAAGGAAAGGGCGGCTGGAAGACACCGCACAACGCTTAGAGCAGGCGCAAACCAAGCGTGGCGCACCTGAAGGCGTTCGGGTGCAAGGCACACGCATTGGTGCACGCCACGCAAAGAAAAGACTCCAAGTCCAAGCAAGTACAGCGACCTTCAATCAGTATAAGCATGGTGTGGCTACCATGTACAATGACCGACCAAAGTAGGCATATGTACTACCTTTGACCGAAGAAACCCGCTGTGTGTGGTCAGCGTTGACAACTCACAATAGGACTCACAAATGGTCAGAGGAGGAGACAATGGTTTGGGAACAACAGGTATCAACTAGCAAGCACAATGACCTTCAATACATTGTGGCATGGTGTGGATACCATGCACGATGACAAACCAAAGTAGGCATATGTCACTGACCATGACCAAATAATGTCACTAAGTGTGGTCAACTTTGACAACTCATAACAGGAGTCACAAATGGTCACGGTGGAAGATAATGGTTTGTGAATACTAGTTATCGACTAGCAAGTACAAATACCTTCAATATGTAGTGGCACAGTGTGGCTACCGTGCACAGTGACCAACCAAAGCACGCATATGTCACGGACCATGACCAACAAATTTCACTTCATGTGGTCAGCATTGACAACTCATAACACCATTCACTGATAGTCAGAGGGTGGTAACAATGGTTTGGGAACACTAGCTATCAAGTAGAAAGCACAACGACCTTCAATACGTAGTGACACATCGTGGTAACCACGTAGAGTGACAACCCAAACTAGGCATATGTCACTAACCATGACCAAAGAATTTCAATACAAGTGGTCAACGTTCACAACCCATAACATGAGTCACAAATGGTCAGAGGGGGGAAACATGGTTTCAAAACACTATGTATCTTGTAGCAAGTACAAAGCTTTTTTTGCATGTATTGGCACGGTGTGTCTACCGTGCACAATGACCTATCCAAGTAGGCATACATCACTGCTCATGACCAAAGAAGTTTAGTGTGTATGGTCAACGTTCACAACTCAAAATACAAGTCAAAAATGGACTGAGGGAGAAACAATGGTTTGGGAATACTCGGTATTGACTGGCAAGTACAAAGACCTTTGATAAGCGGTGGCACGGTGTTGCTATCATTCACAATGACCAACCAAAGTATGCTTGTGTCACTGAATTTCATAAAAAGAGTTTCACAATGTGTAGTCAACTTTCCTTCTTACGGCTGGTCAATCGGAGCAACGGTTGAGACGTTATTCAAGCTCAAAGTTGCAAAATTTGAAGTTTCATCTGCGTCAAATTTTTATGATTAAACTAACTTTTTTATCATTCATACTTTTGAAAACTACCCTCTAATCTTACAACCCCTTATTTTATGCCCTTTACCCATAGGAACCCTTATAATGTCATTTGGACATCATATGATCACAATGTGAGTTGGCTTAGTGCTTTTAGAGTTAGATTCTGGAGCGGTAGGTCCTGGGTTTGAATCCTCGTACGCGCAATATAGAGAAGGCTCGTTACCTGGGGGGAGCAGCCATGTTGTGAAACCTCAACTCTACCTTCAAGCCTAAGCTGTGGGGGGGTAGGGGGGTGTCATAATGCGTTCACAAATCTGTCCTCCATGTCGTCCACGGAACATCCCTCTAGGGGGGTGGGAGGGAGTATTCTAGTGAAGGCACGTACGCGTTACAAATCAACAAAAACTAACCTGGTGTCAAAAGGAGAAACCTTTTGATATTTATTGACTAGCAAGTACAAAGAATTTCAACAAGTAGTGGAACGGTGTGGCTACCATGCAAAATGACCAACCAGATTAGGCATGTGCCACTTACCATGACTAAACAACTTTACCATGTGTGGTCAACGTTGACAACCCGTAACAAGGGTCACGAATTGTCAGATGGGGAAACAATGGTTTGGGAATACTAGATACCAACTAGCAAGTACAAGGACATTCAGTCAGTAGTAGCACGGTGTGGCTACCATGTACAATGACCGACCAAAGTAGGCATACGTACTGCCTTTGAGCAAAGAAATCCACTATGTGTGGTCAACGTTGACAACTCATAACACGAGTCACAAATGGTCAGAGGGGGAAACAATGGTTTGGGAACACCAAGTATCAAATAGCAAGCACAAGGACCTTCAATACGTTGTGGCACGGTGTGGATACCATGCACGACGACCATCCAAAGTAGGCATATGTCACTGACCATGACCAAACAATGTCACTAAGTGTGGTAAACTTTGACAAATCATAACACGAGTCACAAATGGTCAGGGTGGAAGATAATGTTTTGTGAATACTAGTCATCAACTAGCAAGAACAAATACCTCCAATATGTAGTGGCACAGTGTGGCTATTATGCACAGTGACCAACCAAAGTATGCATATGTCACTGACCATGAACAAAGAATTTTACTTCATGTGGTCAACGTTTACAACGCACAACACGAGTCACAGATAGTTAGAGGGGACAAGCAATGGTTTGGGAACACTAGCTGTCAACAAGAAAGCACAAAGACCTTTGATACGTAATGACACGGCGTGGTAACCATGTACAGTGACAAACCAAAGTAGGCATTTGTCACAAACCATGACCAAACGGATTTCACTGTGTGTGGTCAACGTTCAAAACTCATAACACGAGTTACAAATGGTCAGTGGGGGAAACCATGGGTTGGAAACACTAGTTATCAACTAGCAAGTAGAGATATTTTTCACAAGTAGTGGCACGGTGTGGCTAGCGTGCACAGTGACCAACCAAAGGATGCACACGTCACTGACTATGACCGAAGAAGTCCACTATGTATGGTTAACATTGACAACTCATAACACGAGTCACAAATGGTCAGAGGGAGAGACAATGGTTTGGGAACCCTATGTATTGAATAGAAAGGACAAAGAACTTCAATATGTAGTGGCACGGTGTGGCTAGCGTGCACAGTGACCAACCAAAGGATGCACACGTCACTGACTATGACCGAAGAAGTCCACTATGTATGGTTAACATTGACAACTCATAACACGAGTCACAAATGGTCAGAGGGAGAGACAATGGTTTGGGAACCCTATGTATTGAATAGAAAGGACAAAGAACTTCAATATGTAGTGGCACGGTGTGGCTATGATGCACACAAAACAACCAAACTAGGCATATGTCACCGACCATGATGAAAGAATTTCAACATGGGTGGTCAAAATTCACCAACCACAACACGAGTCACAAGCGGTCAGAGGGGGAAACAATGGTCTGTGAATATCAGTTCTCAACTAGCAAGTATTGTGACCTTCAATCAGTATAAGCACGGTGAGCCTACCATGGACAATGACCGACCAAAGTAGGCATATGTACTAGCTTTGACCAAAGAAATCCGCTGTGTGTGGTCACCGTTGACAACTCATAATAGGAGTCACAAATGGTCAAAGGGGGAGACAATGGTTTGGGTACACCAGGTATCAACTAGCAAGCACAAGGAACTTCAATAATTTGTGGCACGGTGTGGAAACCATGCACGATGACCAACCAAAGTATGCATATGTCACTGACCATGACCAAATAATGTCACTAAGTGTGGTAAACTTTGACAAGTCACAACACGCGTCACAAATGGTCAGGGTGGAAGATAATGGTTTGTGAAGACTAGTTATTGACTAGCAAGTACAAATACCTTCAATAAGTAGTGGCAAAGTGTGGCTACAATGCACAGGGACCAACCAAAGTATGCATATGTCACTGACCATGAACAGAGAATTTCACTTCATGTGGTCAACATTTACAACTCACAACACGAGTCACGGATAGTCAGAGGGGAATAACAATGGTGTGGGAACACTAGCAGTCAACGACAAAGCACAATGACCTTTGATACGTAATGACATGACGTGGTAACCATGTACAGTGACAAACCAAAGCAGGCATGCGTCACAAACCATGACCAAAGAATTTCAATACGGGTGGTCAACTTTCACAACCCATAACATGAGTCACAAATGGTCAGAGGGGAAAAACATGGTTTCAAAACACTATGTATCTTCTAGCAAGTTCAAAGAGTTTTCGTATGTATTGGCACGGTGTGGCTACCGTGCACAATGACCTATCCAAATAGGCATACATCACTGCTCATGACCAAAGAAGTTTAGTGTGTGTGGTCAACGTTCACAACTCATAATACAAGTCAAAAATCGGCAGAGGGAGAAACAATGGTTTGGGAATACTCGGTATTGACTAGCAAGTACAAAGACCTTCGATAAGTGGTGGCACGGTGTGGCTACCATGCATAATGACCAACCAAAGTATGCTTGTGTCACTGAATATCATAAAAATGGTTTCACTGTGTGTGGTCAATTTTCCTTCTTACGACTGGTCAATCGGAGCAATGGTTGAGAGGTTATTCCAGCTCGAAGTTGCAAAATTTGAAATTCCATCTGCGTCTATTTTTTATGATTAAATTAACTTTGTTATCATTCATACTTTTGAAAACTACTCTCTGATCTTACACCCCCCTGTTTTTATGCCCTTTACCCATAGGAACCCATATAATGTCATATGGATATCATATGAACACCATGTGAGTTGGCTTAGTGCTTATACAGTTAGATTCTGGAGCGGTTGGTCCTGAATTCAAATCCTCGTATGCGCAGTATATAATAGGCTCGCGGCCTGGAGGGGGGGGGGGGGTGGGCGGCCGTGTTGTGATACCTCAACTCTACATTCGAGCCTAAGCCGTGGGGGTTAGGGGGGTGTCATAATGCGGTCGCAAATATGTCCTCCAGGTCGTCCACGGAACATCCCTCTAGGGGGGTGGGAGGGAGTATTCCAGTAAATGCACCAACGTGGAACTTATCAACAAAAACCGACCTGATGTCAAAGGGAGAAAATTTTTGCTATTTATTGACTAGCAAGTAGAAAGAATTTCAACAAGTAGTGGAACGGTGTGGCTACCATGCACAATGACCAACCAGATTAGGCATGTGCCACTTACCATAAGCAAATAATATTACAATGTGAGGACAACGTTGACAACCCATAATATGGGTCACGAATTGTCAGAGGGGGAAACAATGGTTTGGGAATACTAGATACCAACTAGCAAGTACAACAACCTTCAGTCAGTAGTAGCACGGTGTGGCTACCATGCACAATAACCGACCAAAGTAGGCATACGCACTGCCTTTGACCAAAGAAATCTGCCGTGTGTGGTGAACGTTGACACCTCATAAATCGATTCACAGATGGTCAAAGGGGGAAACAATGGTTTGGGAACACCAAGTATCAACTAGCAAGCACAAGGAGCTTCAATAGGTTTTGGCATGGTGTGGATACCATGCACCATGACCAACCAAAGTAGGCATATGTCACTGACCATGACCAAATAATGTCACTAAGTGTGGTAAACTTTGACAGCCCATAACACGAGTCACAATTTGTCAAAGTGAAAGACAATGGTTTGTGAAAACCAGTTATTGGGTAGCAAGTACAAATACCTTCAATATGTAGTGGCACAGCGTGGCTACCAGACACAGTGACCAATGAAAGTATGCATATGTCACTGACCATGACCAACAAACTTCACTTCATGTGGTCAGCGTTGACAACTCACAACACGAGTCACATATAGTCAAAGGGGGATAACAATGGTTTGGGAACACTAGCTATGAAATAGAAAGCAGGAAATCCTTTAATATGTAGTGACACGGCGTGGTAACCATGTACAGTGACAAACCAAAGTAGGCATATGTCACAAACCATGACCAAACGGATTTCACAGTGTGTGGTCAACGTTGAAAACTCATCACACGAGTCACAAATGGTCAGTGAGGGAAACCATGGGTTGGGAACACTAGTTATCAACTAGCAAGTAGAAAGATTTTCAACAAGAAGTGGCACGGTGTGGCTAGCGTGCACAGTGACCAACCAAAGGATGCACACGTCACTGACTATGACCGAAGAAGTCCACTATGTATGGTCAACATTGACAACTCATAACACGAGTCACAAATGGTCAGAGGGAGAGACAATGGTTTGGGAACCCTATGTATCGACTAGAAAGGACAAAGA
>SZWC01004237.1:89104-120196 GCA_023375785.1 Penium margaritaceum
AACCATGACCAAACGGATTTCACAGTGTGTGGTCAACGTTGAAAACTCATAACACGAGTCACAAATGGTCAGTGGGGGAAACCATGGGTTGGGAACACTAGTTATCAACTAGCAAGTAGAAAGATTTTCAACAAGTAGTGGCACGGTGTGGCTAGCGTGCACAGTGACCAACCAAAGGATGCACACGTCACTGACTATGACCGAAGAAGTCCACTATGTATGGTCAACATTGACAACTCATAACACGAGTCACAAATGGTCAGAGGGAGAGACAATGGTTTGAGAACCCTATGTATCAACTAGAAAGGACAAAAAATTTCAATATGCATTGGCACGGTGTGGCTACTACGCACACGAAACAACCAAACTAGGCATATGTCACCGACCATGATGAAAGATTTTCAATATGGGTGGTCAACATTCACCAATCATAACACCGGTGAGAGGGGGAAATAATGGTCTGTGAATACCAATTCCTAACTAGCAAGTACAGCGACCTTTTATCAGTATAAGCACGGTGTGGCTACCATGAACAATGACCGACCAAAGTAGGCATATGTACTACCTTTGACCAAAGAAATCCGCTGTGTGTGGTCAGCGTTGACAACTCATAACAGGAGTAACAAATGGTCAGAGGGGGAGACAATGGTTTGGAAACACCAGGTATCAACTAGCAAGCACAAGGACGTTCAATAAGTTGTGGCACGGTGTGGATACCATGCACGATGACCAACCAAAGAAAGCATATGTCACTGACCATGACCACAGAATGCCACCATGTGTGGTAAACTTTGACAGCTCATAACACGAGTCACAAATGGTCATAGTAGAAGATAATGGTTTCTAAATACTAGTGATCAAATAGCAAGTAAAAATACCTTCAATATGTAGTGGCACAGTGTGGCTACAGTGCACAGTGACCAACTAAAGTATGCATTTGTCACTGACCATGACCAAAGGTATTCACTTCATGTGGTCAATGTTGACAACTCACAACACGAGTCACTGATCGTCGGAGGGTGGTAACAATGGTTTGGGAACACTAGTTATCAACTACAAAGCACAAAAACCTTCAATACGTAGTGACACGGCGTGGTAACCATGTACAAGGACAAACCAAAGCAGGCATATGTCACTATCCATGACCAAACGGATATCAGAGTGTGTGGTCAACGTTGAAAACTCATAACACCAGTCACAAATGGTCAGTGGGGGAAACCATGGGCTGGGAACACTTGTTATCAACTAGCAAGTAGAAAGATTTTCCACAAGTAGTGGCATGGTATGGCTAGCGTGCACAGTGACCAACCAAAGGATGCATATGTCACTGACTATGACTGAAGGAGTCCACTAGGTATGGTCAACATTGACAACTCATAACATGAGTCAGAAATGGTCATAGGGAGAGACAATGGTTTGGGAACCATGTGCATCGACTAGAAAGGACAAAGAAGTTTGATACGTTGTGGCACGGTGTGGCTAATATGCACACCAAACTACCAAACTAGGCATATGTCACTGGCCATGACCAGAGAATTTCAATATGGTTGGTCACCGTTGACCAACCATAACACGAGTCACACACGGTCAGGGGAGGAAACAATGCTATGAGAATATCTGTTCTCAACTAGCAAGTACAACGACCTTCAGTCAGTAGTAGCACCGTGTGGCTACCATGCACAATGCCCGACCAAAGTAGGCATATCGACTGCCTTTGACCAAAGAAATCCGCTGTGTGTGGTCAACGTTGACAACTCATAATACGAGTCACAAACGGTCCGAGGGGGAAAAAATGGTTTGGGAACACCAAGTATCAAATAGCAAGCACAAGGAGCTTCAATACGTTGTGGCACGCTGTGGATACCATGCAGAATGACCAACCAAATGAGGCATATGTCACTGACCATGACCGAATAATGTCACTAAGTGTGGTCAACTTTGACATCTCATAGCACAAGTCACAAATGGTCAGGGTGGAAGATAATGGTTTGTGAATACTAGTTATCGACTAGCAAGTACAAATACCTTCAATATGTAGTGGCACAGTGTGGCTACAATGCACAGTGACCAACCAAAGCATGCATATGTCACTGATCATGAACAAAGAATTTCACTTCATGTGGTCAACATTTACAACTCACAACAAGAGTCACAGATAGTCAGAGGGGGCTAACAATGGTTTGGGAACCTAGCTGTTAACTAGAAAGCACAAAGACCTTCAATACGTAATGACACGGCGTGGTAACCATGTACAGTGACAAACCAAAGTAGGTATATGTCACAAACCATGACCAAACGGATTTCACAGTGTGTGGTCAACGTTGAAAACTCATCACATGAGTCACAAATGGTCAGTGGGAACAACCATGGAATAGAAGCACTAGTTATCAACTAGTAAGTAGAAATATTTTTAACAAGTAGTGGCACGGTGTGGCTAGCGTGCACAGTGACCAACCAAAGGATGCACACGTCACTGACTATGACCGAAGAAGTCCACTATGTATGGTTAACATTGACAACTCATAACACGAGTCACAAATGGCCAGAGGGAGAGACAATGGTTTGGGAATCCTATGTATCGACTAGAAAGGACAAAGAACTTCAATACGTAGTGGCACGGTGTGGCTAGCGTGCACAGTGACCAACCAAAGGATGCACACGTCACTGACTATGACCGAAGAAGTCCACTATGTATGGTTAACATTGACAACTCATAACACGAGTCACAAATGGCCAGAGGGAGAGACAATGGTTTGGGAATCCTATGTATCGACTAGAAAGGACAAAGAACTTCAATACGTAGTGGCACGGTGTGGCTACTATACATACCCAACAACCAAACTAGGCATATGTCACCGACCATGATGAAAGAATTTCAATATGGGTGGTCAACATTCACCAATCATAACACAAGTCACACACGGTCAGGGGGGGGAAACAATGGTCTGTGAATACCAGTTCTCAACTAGCAAGTACAGCGACCTTCAATCAGTATAAGCATGGTGTGGCTACCATGCACAATGACCGACCAAAGTAAGCATATGTACTACCTTTGACCAAATAAATCCGCTGTGTGTGATCAGCGTTGACAACTCATAATAGGAGTCACAAATGGTCAGAGGGGGAGACAACGGTTTGTGAACACCAGGTATCAACTAGCAAGCACAAGGAACTTCAATAAGTTGTGGCACGGTGTGGATACCATGCACGATGACCAACCAAAGTAGGCATATGTCACTGACCATGACAAAATAATGTCACTAAGTGTGGTTAACTTTGACAACTCATAACACGAGTCACAAATGGTCAGGGTGGAAGAGAATGGTTTGTGAATACTAGTTATCGACTAGCAAGTAAAAATACCTTGAATATGTAGTGGCACAGCGTGGCTACCATGCACATTGACCAACCAAAGTATACATATGTCATTGACCGTGACCAACGAATTTCGCTTCACGTGGACAGCGTTGACAACTCACAACACGATTCACTGATAGTCAGAGGGCGGTAACAATGGTTTGGGATTACTAGCTATCAATTAGAAAGCACAAAGACCTTCAATACGTAGTGACACGGCGTGGTAACCACGTACAGTGACAAACCAAACTAGGCATATGTCACTAACCTTGACCAAATAATTACAATATGAGTGGTCAACGTTCACAACACATAACATGAGTCACAAATGGTCAGAGGGGGAAAACATGGTTTCAAATCACTATGCATCTTCTAGCAAGTACAGAGAATTTTTGTATGTATTGGCACGGTGTGGCTACCGTGCACAATGACCTATCCATGTAGGCATACATCACTGCTCATGACCAAAGAAGTTTAGTGTGTGTAGTCAACGTTCACAACTCATAATACAAGTCAAAAATGGGCAGAGGGAGAAACAATGGTTTAGGATACTCGGCATCGAATAGCAAGTACAAAGACTTTTGAGAAGTGGTGGCACAGTGTGGCTACCATGCACAATGACCAACCAAAGTATGCTTGTGTCACTGAATATTATAAAAAGAGTTTCACTGTGTGTAGTCAATTTTCCTTCTTACGGCTGGTCAATCGGAGCAATGGTTGAGAGGTTATTCAAGCTCGAAGTTGCAAACATTGAAATCCCGTCTGCGTCAAATTTTTATGATTAAACAAACTTTGTTATCATTAATACGTTTGAAAACTACCCTCTAATATTACACCCCCTTATTGTATGACTTTACCCATAAGAACCCTTGTAATGTCATTCGGACATCATATGAACAGCATGTGAGTTGGCTTAGTGCTTATAGAGTTAGATTTTGGAGCGGTAGGTCCTGGGTTTGAATCCTCGTACGCACAATATAAAATAGGCTCGCGACCAGGGGTGGGGGGCAGCCGCGTTGTGATACATCAACTCTACCTTCGAGCCTAAGCCGTGGGGGGGGGTAGGGGGTGTCATAATACGGTCACAAATCTGTCTTCCAGGTCGTCCACGGAACATTCCTCTAGGGGCGTGGGAGGGAGTATTCTAGTGAAGGCACATACGCATACCAAATCAACAAAAACTGGCCTGGTGTCAGAGGGAGAAACATTTTGCTATTGATTGACTAGCAAGTACAAAGAATTTCAACAAGTAGTGGAACGGTGTGGCTACCATGCACAATGACCAACCAGATTAGGCATGTACCTCTTACCATGACCAAATAGTTTTACCATGTGTGGTCAACGTTGACAACCCATGATATGGGTCACGAATAGTCAGAGTGGGAAACAATGGTTTGGGAATACTAGATACCAACTAGCAAGTACAACTACATTCAGTCAGTAGTAGCACGGTGTGGTTACCATGCACAATGACCGACCAAAGTAGGCATATGTACTGCCTTTGAGCAAAGAAATCCACTATGTGAGGTCAACATTGACAACTCATAATACGAGTCACAAACGGTCAGAGGGGGAAACAATGGTTTGGGAACACCAAGTATCAAATAGAAAGCACAAGGACCTTCAATACGTTGTGGCAAGGTGTGGATACCATGCACGATGACCAACCAAAGTAGGCATATTTCACTGACCATGACCAAATAATGTCACTAAGTGTGGTAAACTTTGACAACTCATATCACGAGTCACAAATGGTCAGAGTGGAAGACAATGGTTTGTGAACACTAGTCATCGAGTAGCAAGTACAAATACCTTCAATATGTAATGGCACAGCGTGGCTACCATGCACAATGACCAATCAAAGTATGCATATGTCACTGACCATGACCAACGAATTTCACTTCATGTGGTCAGTGTTGAAAGCTCACAACACGAGTCACAGATAGTCAAAGGGGGTTAACATTGGTTTGGAAACACTAGCAGTTGACTAGAAAGCACAACTACCTTCAATACGTAGTAACACGGCGTGGTAACGATGCACCGTGACAAACCAAAGTAGGCATTTGTCACTAACCATGACCAAACGAATTTCATAGTGTGTGGTCAACGTTGAAAAATCATCACACGAGTCACAAATGGTCAGAGGGGGAAACAATGGGTTATGAACACTAGTTATCCACTAGCAAGTACGAAGAACTTCAACAAGTACTGGCACGGTGTGGCTAGCGTGCACAGTGACCAACAAAATGATGAATACGTCGCTGGGTATGACAGAAGAAGTCCACTATGTGTGGTCGACATTGACAACTCATAACACGAGTCACGACTGGTCAGACGGAGAGACAATGGTTTGGGAACCCTGTGCATGGACTCGATAGGAGAAATAACTTCAATAAGTAGTGGCACACTGTGGCTAATATGCACACCAAACATCCAAACTAGGCATCTGTCACTGACCATGGCCAGAGAATTTCAATATGGGTGGTTGACCAACCATAACACGAGTCACAAACGGTCAGGGGCGGAAACATTGGTTTGGGACTATCAGTTCTCAACTAGCAAGTACAACGACCTTCAGTCGGTAGTAGCACGGTGTGGCTACCATGCACAATGACCGATCAAAGTAGGCATATGTACTGCCTTTGACAAAAGAAACCCGCTGTGTATGGTCAACATCGACAACTCATAATACGAGTCACAAATGGTCAGATGGGGAAACAATGGTTTGGGAACACCAAGTATCAAATAGCAAGCACAATGAGCTACAATACGTTTTGGCATGGTGGGATACCATGCACGATGACCAACCAAAGTATGCATATCTCACTGACCACAGCCACAGAATGTCACCATGTGTGGTAAACTTTGACAACTCATAACACGAGTCAAAAATGGTCAGGGTGGAAGATAATGGTTTTTCAATACTAGTTATCAACTAGAAAGTACAAATACCTTCAATATGTAGTGGCACAGTTTGGCTACAATGCATAGTGACCAACCAAAGTACGCATGTCACTGACAATGAACAAATTATTTCATTTCATGTGGTCAATGTTGATAACTCACAACACGAGTCACATATATTCAGAAGGGGTAACAATGGTTTGGGAACACTAGCTATCAACAAGAAAGCACATAGACTTTCAATACGTAGTGGCACGGCGTGGTAACCATGTACAGTGACAAACCAAAGTAGGCATATGTCAATAACCATGACCAAAAGAATTTCATAGTGTGTGGTCAACGTTCAAAATGCATAACACGAGTCACAAATGGTCAGAGGGGGAAACAATGGGTTGGGAACACTAGTTATCAACTAGCAAGTAGAAAGATTTTCAACAAGTAGTGGCACGGTGTGGCTAGCGTTCACAGTGATCAACCAATTGATGCATATGTCTTTGACTAAGACTGAAGAAGTCCAATATGTGTGGTCAACATTGAAAACTCATAACACGAGTCACAAATGGTCAGAGGGCGAGACAATGGTTTGGGAACCGTATGCATTGACTAGAAAGGACAAAGAAATTCATTACATAGTGGCACGGTGTGGCTACTATGCACACCAAACAACCAAAGTAGGCATATGTCACTGACCATGACCAAAGAATTTCAATATGGGTGGTCAACATTCACCAACCATAACACGAGTCACAAACGGCCAGAGGGGGAACAATGGTCTGGGAGTATCAGTTCTCAACGAGCAAGTACAGCAACATTCAATCAGTATAAGCACGGTGTGCCTACCATGCACAGTGACCGACCAAAGTAGGCATATGTACTGCCTTTGACCAAAGAAATCCGCTGTGTGTGGACAGCGTTGACAACTCATAATACGAATCACAAATGGTCAGAGGGGGAAACAATGGTCAGGGAACATCAGGTATCAACTAGCAAGCACAAGGACCTTCAACAAGTTGTGGCACGGTGTGGATGCCATGCACGATGACCAACCAAAGTAGGCATATGTCACTGACCTTGACCAAATAATGTCACTAAGTGTGGGAAACTTTGACAGCTCATAACATGAGTCACATATGGTCAGAGTGGAAGACAGTGGTTCTTGAATACTAGTTATTGAGTAGCAAGTACAACTACCTCCAAGATGTAGGACCATAGCGTGGCTACCATGCACAGTGACCAACCAGAGAATGCATATGTCACTGACCATGACCAACGAATTTCACTTCATGTGGTCAGCGTTGACAACTCACAACACCAGTCACAGAGAGTCAAAGGCGGTAACAATGGTTTGGGAACACTGGCTATTAGCTAGAAAGCACAAATACCTTTAATATGTAGTGACACGGCGTGGTAACCATGTACAGTGACAAACCAAAGTAGGCATATGTCACTAACCATGACCAAACAAATTTCACCGTGTGTGGTCAACGTTGAAAACTCATAACACGAGTCACAAATGGTCAGAGGGGGAAACAATGGGTTGGGAATACTAGTTGTCATCTAGCAAGTACAAAGAACTTCAAGAAGTAGTGGTGCGGTTTGGCTAGCGTGCACAGTGACCAACCAAAGGATGAATACGTCACTGACTATGCGCAAAGAAATCCAGTATGCGTGGTCAACATTGACAACCCATAACACGATTCACAAATGGTCAAAGGGAGAGACAATGGGTTGGGAACCCTATGTATCGACTAGAAAGGACAAATAACTCTAATACGTAGTGGCACTGTGTGGCTACTATGCACACCAAACAACCAAACTAGGGATATGTCACTGACATGACCAAAGAATTTCAATATGGGTGGTCAACGTTCACCAACCATAACACAAGTCACAAACGGTCAGAGGGGGAAACAATGGTTCGGGATTGTCAGTTCTCAGCTAGCAAGTACAGTGCCCTTCAATCGGTAATAGCACGGTGTGGCTACCATGCACAATGACCGACCAAAGTAGACATATGTTCTGCCTTTGACCAAAGAAATCCGCTGTGTGTGGTCAACGTTGACAACTCATAGCACGAGTCACAAAAGGTTAGAGGGGGAACAATTGTTTGGGAACACCAGGTATCAAGTAGCAAGCACAATGACCTTCAATACGTTGTGGCACGGTGTGGATACCATGCACGATGACCAACCATGGTATGCGTATGTCACTGACCATGACCAAAGAATGTCACCATGTGCGGTAAACTTTGAAAGCTCATAACACAAGTCAAAAATGGTCATAGTGGAAGATAATGGTTTCTATATACTAGTTATCGATTAGCAATTACAAAAACCTTCAATATGTAGTGGCACACTGTGGCTACAATGCACAGTGACCAACCAAAGTATGCATATGTCACTGATCATGAACAAAGAATTTCACTTCATATGGTCACTGTTGACAACTCACAACACGAGTCACAGATATTAAGAGGGGCTAACAACGGTTTGGGAACACTAGCTATCAACTAGAAATCACAAAGACCTTTGATACATAGTGACACGGCGTGGTAACCATGTACAGGGACAAACCAAAGTAGGCATATGTCAGTAACCATGACCAAACGGATTTCACAGTGTGTAGTCAGCGTTGAAAACTGATAACACGAGTCACAAATGGTCAGTGGGGGAAACCATGGGTTGGGAACACAAGTTATGAACTAGCAAGTAGAAAGATATCCAACAAGTAGTTTCACGGTGTGGTTAGCGTGCACAGTGACCAACCAAAGGATGCATATGTCACTGGCTATGACCGAAGAAGTCCACTATGTGTGGTCAACATTGACAACTCATAACAGGGGTCACAAATGGTCAGAAGGAGAGACAATGGTTTAGGAACCCTATGTATCGACAAAAAAGGACAAAGAACTTCAATACGTAGTGGCAGGGTGTGGCTAATATGCATACCAAACAACCAAACTAGGCATATGTCAATGACCATGACCAGAGAATTTCAATATGGGTGGTCAACGTTGACCAACCATAACATGAGTCACAAACGGTCAGGGGAGGAAACAATGCTATGGGAATATCAGTTCTCAACTAGCAAGTACAACGACCTTCAGTCAGCAGTAGCACGGTGTGGCTACCATGCACAATGACTGACCAAAGTAGCCACATGTACTCCCTTTGACCAAAGAACTCTGCTGTGTGTGGTCAAAGTTGACAACTCATAATAAGTGTCACAAATGGTCAGAGGGGGAAGCAATGGTATGGGAACACAAAGTATCAAATAGCAAGCACAAGGAGCTTCAATACGTTGTGGCACGGTGTGGATACCATGCACGATGACCAACCAAAGTAGGCATATGTCACTGACCATGACCAAATAATGTCACTAAATGTGTTAAACTTAGACAACTCATAACACGAGTCACAAATGGTCAGGGTGGTAGATAATGGTCCGTTAATACTAGTTATCGACTAGCAAGTACAAATACCTACAATATGTAGTGGCACAGTGTGGTTACAATGCACAGTGACCAACCAAAGTATGCATATGTCACTGACCATAAAAAAAGGATTTCACTTCATGTGGTCAATGTTTAAAACCCACAACACGAGTCACAGATAGTCAGAGGGGGCTAACAATGGTTTGGGAACACTAGATGTCAACAAGAAAGCACAAAGACCTTCGATACGTAATGACATGGCGTGGTAACCATGTCAGTGACAAACCAAAGTAGGCATGTGTCACAAACCATGACCAAACGGATTTCACGGTGTGTGGTCAACATTGAACACTCATAACACGAGTCACAAATGGTCAGTGGGGGAAACCATGGGTTTGGAACACTAGTTATCAACTAGCAAGTAGAACGATTTTCAACAAGTAGTGGCACGGTGTGGCTAGCGTGCACAGTGCCCAACCAAAGGATGCACACGTCACTGACTATGACCGAAGAAGTCCACTATGTATGGTCAACATTGACAACTCATAACACGAATCACAAATCGTCAGAGGGAGAGACAATGGTTTGGGAACCATATGTATTGACTAGAAAGGACAAAGAACTTCAATACGTACTGGAACTCTGTGGCTACTATGCAGACCAAACAACCAAACTAGGCATATGTCACCAACCATGATGAAAGAATTTCAATATGGGTGGTCAACATTCACCAACCAGAACACGAGTTACAAACGGTCAGAGCGGGAAACAATGGTCTGTGAATATCAGTTCTCAACTAGCAAGTACAGCGACCTTCAATCAGTATAAGCACAGTGTGGCTACCATGCACAATGTCGGACCAAAGTAGGCAGATGTACTACCTTTGACCAAAGAAATCCGCTGTGTGTGGTCGGTGTTGACAACTCAGAATAGGAGTCACAACTGATAAGAGGAGGAGACAATGGTTTGGAAACACCAGGTATCAACTAGCAAGCACAAGGACCTTCAATAATTTGTGGCACGGTGTGGATACCATGCACGATGACCAACCAAAGTAGGCATATGTCACTGACCATGACCAAATAATGTCACTAAGTGTGGTAAAAATTGACAAATCACAACACGATTTACAAATGGTCAGGGTGGAAGATAATGGTTTGTGAATACTAGTTATTGACTAGCAAGTACAAATACCTTCAATATGTAGTGGCATAGTGTGGCTACAATGCACAGTGACCAACCAAAGTATGCATATGTCACTGACCATGAACAAAGAATTTCACTTCATGTGGTCAGCGTTGACAACTCACAACACGAGTCACTGATAGTCAGAGGGGGGTAACAGTGATTTGGGAACACTAGCTATGAACTAGAAAGCACAAAGACCTTCAATACGTAGTGACACGACGTGGTAACCACGTACATTGACAAACCAAACTAGGCATATGTCACTAACCATGGCCAAAGAATTTCAATATGGTTGGTTAACTTTCACAACCCATAACATGAGTCACACATGGTCAGAGGGGAAAAAGATGGTTTCAAAACACTATGTATCTTCTAGCAAGTACAAGGATTTGTCGTACGTATTGGAACGGTGTGGCTACCATGCACAACGACCTATCCAAGTAGGCATACATCACTGCTCATGACCGAAGAAGTTTAGTGTGTGTAGTCAACGTTCACAACTCATAATACAAGTCAAAGATGGGCAGAGGGAGAAACAATGGTTTGGGAATACTCAGTATCGATTAGCATGTACAAAGACCTTCAATAAGTGGTGGCACGGTGTGGCTACCATGCACAATGACCAACCAAAGTATGCTTGTGTCACTGAATATCATAAAAAGCATTTCACTGCGTGTAGTCAAGTTTGCTTCTTACGGCTGGTCAATCCGAACAATGGTTGAGAGGTTATTCAAGCTCAAAGTAGCAAAATTTGAAATTCCATCTGCATCAATTTTTTTTATAAAACTTACTTGGTTATCATTCATACTTTTGAAAACAACCCTCTAATCTTACACCCCCTTATTTTATGCCCTTTACCCATAGGAACCCTTATAATGTCATTTGGACATCATATGAACACCATGTGAGTTGGCTTAGTGCTTATAGAGTTAGATTCTGGAGCGGTAGGGCATGGGTTTGAATCCTCATACGCGTAATATATAATAGGCTTGCGACCTGGGGGGTGGCGGTCGTGTTGTGATGCCTCAACTATACCTTTCAGCCTAAGCCGTGGGGGGTAGGGGGGGGGGGTGTCATAATGCGTTCGCAAAATTGTCCTCAAGGTCGTCCACAGAACATCCCTCTAGGGGGGTGGGAGGGAGTATTCCGGTGAAGGCACCCACGCGTAACAAATAAACAAAAACCGACCTGGTGTCAAATGGAGAAAATGTTTGCTATTCATTGACTAGCAAGTACAAAGACTTTCAACAAGTAGTGGACCGGTGTGGCTACCATGCACAATGACCAACCAGATTAGGCATGTGCCACTTACCATGACCCAATAA
Organism: Penium margaritaceum; assembly: GCA_023375785.1. Lineage (NCBI taxonomy): Eukaryota > Viridiplantae > Streptophyta > Zygnematophyceae > Desmidiales > Peniaceae > Penium > Penium margaritaceum. The sequence continues at coordinate 101,312 of SZWC01004237.1, forward strand.
TTGTACTAGGTGTGGTCAACGTTGACAACCCATAATATGGGTCACGAATTGTCAGAGGGGGAAACAATGGTTTGGGAATACTAGATACCAACTAGCAAGTACAACGACCATCAATCAGAAGTAGCAAGGTGTGGCTACCATGCACAATAACCGACGAAAGTAGGCATATGTACTGCCTTTGACCAAAGAAATCCGCCGTGTGTAGTCACCGTTGACAACTCATAATAGGAGTCGCAAATGGTCAGAGGGGGAGACAATGGGTTGGGAACACCAAGTATCAACTAGCAAGCACAAGGACCTTCAATACGTTGTGGCACGGTGTGGATGCAATGCACGATGACCAACCAAAGTAGGCATATGTCACAGACCATGACCAAATAATGTCACTAAGTGTGGTGGACTTTGACAACTCATAACACGAGTCACAAATGGTCAGGGTGGAAGATAATTGTTTGTGAATATTAGTTATCAACTAGCAAGTACAATTACCTTCAATATGTAGTGGCACAGTGTGGCTACAATGCACAGTGACCAACCAAAGTATGCATATGTCACTGACCATGATCAAATAATTTCACTCCATGTGGTCAACGTTTACAATTCACAACACGAGGCACAGATAGTCAGAGGGGGCCAACAATGGTTTTGGGAACACTAGCTTTCAACAAGAAAGCACAAAGACCTTTCATACGTAATGACATGGCGTGGTAACCATGTACAGTCACAAACCATGACCAAACGGATTTCACAGTGTGTGGTCAACGTTGAAAACTCATAATACAAGTCACAAATGGTCAGTGGGCGAAACCATGGGTTGGGAACACCAGTTATCAAATAGTAAGTAGAAAGATTTTCAACAAGTAGTGGCACGGTGTGGCTAGCTTGCACAGTGACCAACCAAAGGATGCACACGTCACTAACTATGACCGAAGAAGTCCACTATGTGTGGTCAACATTGACAAGTCATAACACGAGTCACAAATGGTCAGAAGGAGAGACAATGGTTTAGGAACCCTATGTATCAACATGAAAGGACAAAGAAATTCAATACGTAGTGGCAGGGTGTGGCTAATATGCATACCAAACAACCAAACTAAGCATATGTCAATGACCATGACCAGAGAATTTCAATATGGGTGGTCAACGTTGACCAACCATAACACGAGTCACAAACGGTCAGGGGAGGAAACAATGCTATGGGAATATCAGTTCTTAACTAGCAAGTACAACGACCTTCAGTCAGTAGTAGCACGGTGTGGCTACCATGCACAATGACTGACCAAATTAGCCACATGTACTGCCTTTGACCAAAGAAATCCGCTGTGTGTGGTCAAAGTTGACAACTCATAATGAGAGTCAAAAATGGTCAGAGGGGGAAGCAATGGTATGGGAACACAAAGTATCAAATAGCAAGCACAAGGAGCTTCAATACGTTGTGGCACGGTGTGGATACCATGCACAATGACCAACCAAAGTAGGCATATGTCACTGACCATGACCAAATAATGTCACTAAGTATTGTGATCTTTGACAAGTCACAACACGAGTCACAAATGGTCGGAGGAAGAGACAATGGTTTGGGAACCCTATGTATCGACTAGAAAGGACAAAGAACTTCAATATGTAGTGGCATAGTGTGGCTACAATGCACAGTGACCAACCAAAGGATGCATATGTCACTGGCTATGACCGAAGAAGTCCACTATGTATGGTCAACATTGACAACTCATAACACGAATCACAAATCGTCAGAGGGAGAGACAATGGTTTGGGAACCCTATGTATCGACTAGAAAGGACAAAGAACTTCAATATGTAGTGGCATAGTGTGGCTACAATGCACAGTGACCAACCAAAGGATGCATATGTCACTGGCTATGACCGAAGAAGTCCACTATGTATGGTCAACATTGACAACTCATAACACGAATCACAAATCGTCAGAGGGAGAGACAATGGTTTGGGAACCCTATGTATCGACTAGAAAGGACAAAGAACTTCAATATGTAGTGGCATAGTGTGGCTACAATGCACAGTGACCAACCAAAGGATGCATATGTCACTGGCTATGACCGAAGAAGTCCACTATGTATGGTCAACATTGACAACTCATAACACGAATCACAAATCGTCAGAGGGAGAGACAATGGTTTGGGAACCCTATGTATCGACTAGAAAGGACAAAGAACTTCAATATGTAGTGGCATAGTGTGGCTACAATGCACAGTGACCAACCAAAGGATGCATATGTCACTGGCTATGACCGAAGAAGTCCACTATGTATGGTCAACATTGACAACTCATAACACGAATCACAAATCGTCAGAGGGAGAGACAATGGTTTGGGAACCCTATGTATCGACTAGAAAGGACAAAGAACTTCAATATGTAGTGGCATAGTGTGGCTACAATGCACAGTGACCAACCAAAGGATGCATATGTCACTGGCTATGACCGAAGAAGTCCACTATGTATGGTCAACATTGACAACTCATAACACGAATCACAAATCGTCAGAGGGAGAGACAATGGTTTGGGAACCCTATGTATCGACTAGAAAGGACAAAGAACTTCAATATGTAGTGGCATAGTGTGGCTACAATGCACAGTGACCAACCAAAGGATGCATATGTCACTGGCTATGACCGAAGAAGTCCACTATGTATGGTCAACATTGACAACTCATAACACGAATCACAAATCGTCAGAGGGAGAGACAATGGTTTGGGAACCCTATGTATCGACTAGAAAGGACAAAGAACTTCAATATGTAGTGGCATAGTGTGGCTACAATGCACAGTGACCAACCAAAGGATGCATATGTCACTGGCTATGACCGAAGAAGTCCACTATGTATGGTCAACATTGACAACTCATAACACGAATCACAAATCGTCAGAGGGAGAGACAATGGTTTGGGAACCCTATGTATCGACTAGAAAGGACAAAGAACTTCAATATGTAGTGGCATAGTGTGGCTACAATGCACAGTGACCAACCAAAGGATGCATATGTCACTGGCTATGACCGAAGAAGTCCACTATGTATGGTCAACATTGACAACTCATAACACGAATCACAAATCGTCAGAGGGAGAGACAATGGTTTGGGAACCCTATGTATCGACTAGAAAGGACAAAGAACTTCAATATGTAGTGGCATAGTGTGGCTACAATGCACAGTGACCAACCAAAGGATGCATATGTCACTGGCTATGACCGAAGAAGTCCACTATGTATGGTCAACATTGACAACTCATAACACGAATCACAAATCGTCAGAGGGAGAGACAATGGTTTGGGAACCCTATGTATCGACTAGAAAGGACAAAGAACTTCAATATGTAGTGGCATAGTGTGGCTACAATGCACAGTGACCAACCAAAGGATGCATATGTCACTGGCTATGACCGAAGAAGTCCACTATGTATGGTCAACATTGACAACTCATAACACGAATCACAAATCGTCAGAGGGAGAGACAATGGTTTGGGAACCCTATGTATCGACTAGAAAGGACAAAGAACTTCAATATGTAGTGGCATAGTGTGGCTACAATGCACAGTGACCAACCAAAGGATGCATATGTCACTGGCTATGACCGAAGAAGTCCACTATGTATGGTCAACATTGACAACTCATAACACGAATCACAAATCGTCAGAGGGAGAGACAATGGTTTGGGAACCCTATGTATCGACTAGAAAGGACAAAGAACTTCAATATGTAGTGGCATAGTGTGGCTACAATGCACAGTGACCAACCAAAGGATGCATATGTCACTGGCTATGACCGAAGAAGTCCACTATGTATGGTCAACATTGACAACTCATAACACGAATCACAAATCGTCAGAGGGAGAGACAATGGTTTGGGAACCCTATGTATCGACTAGAAAGGACAAAGAACTTCAATATGTAGTGGCATAGTGTGGCTACAATGCACAGTGACCAACCAAAGGATGCATATGTCACTGGCTATGACCGAAGAAGTCCACTATGTATGGTCAACATTGACAACTCATAACACGAGTCACAAATGGTCAGTGGGGGAAACCATGGGTTTGGAACACTAGTTATCAACTAGCAAGTAGAACGATTTTCAACAAGTAGTGGCACGGTGTGGCTAGCGTGCACAGTGCCCAACCAAAGGATGCACACGTCACTGACTATGATCGAAGAAGTCCACTATGTATGGTCAACATTGACAACTCATAACACGAATCACAAATCGTCAGAGGGAGAGACAATGGTTTGGGAACCATATGTATTGACTAGAAAGGACAAAGAACTTCAATACGTACTGGCACTCTGTGGCTACTATGCAGACCAAACAACCAAACTAGGCATACGTCACCGACCATGATGAAAGAATTTCAATATGGGTGGTCAACATTCACCAACCAGAACACGAGTCACAAACGGTCAGAGCGGGAAACAATGGTCTGTGAATATCAGTTCTCAACTAGCAAGTACAGCGACCTTCAATCAGTATAAGCACAGTGTGGCTACCATGCACAATGACCGACCAAAGTAGGCATATGTACTAGCTTTGACCAAAGAAATCCGCTGTGTGTGGTCGGTGTTGACAACTCAGAATAGGAGTCACAACTGATCAGAGGACGAGACAATGGTTTGGAAACACCAGGTATCAACTAGCAAGCACAATGACCTTCAATAATTTGTGGCACGGTGTGGATAACATGCACGATGACCAACCAAAGTAGGCATATGTCACTGACCATGACCAAATAATGTCACTAAGTATTGTGATCTTTGACAAGTCACAACACGAGTCACAAATGGTCAGGGTGGAAGATAATGGTTTGTGAATACTAGTTATTGACTAGCAAGTACATATACCTTCAATATGTAGAGGCATAGTGTGGCTACAATGCACAGTGACCAACCAAAGTATGCATGTGTCACTGACCATGAACAAAGAATTTCACTCCATGTGGTCAACATTTACAATTCACAACACGAGGCACAGATAGTCAGAGGGGGCCAACAATGGTTTTGGGAACACTAGCTGTCAACGAGAAAGCACAAAGACCTTTCATACTTAATGACATGGCGTGGTGATCATGTACAGTCACAAACCATGACCAAACGGATTTGAAGGTGTGTGGTCAACGTTGAAAACTCATAACACGAGTCACAAATGGTCAGTGAACGAAACCATGGGTTGGGAACACTAGTTATCAAATAGTAAGTAGAAATATTTTCAACAAGTAGTGGCACGGTGTGGCTAGCTTGCACAGTGACCAACCAAAGGATGCACACGTCACTAACCATGACTGAAGAAGTCCACTATGTATGGTCAATATTGACAACTCATAACACGAGTCACAAATGGTCGGAGGAAGAGACAATGGTTTGGGAACCCTATGTATCGACTAGAAAGGACAAAGAACTTCAATACGTAGTGGCACGGTGTGGCTATTATGCACACCAAATAACCAAACTAGGCATATCTCACTGACCATGATGAAAGAATTTCAATATGGGTGGTCAACATTCATCAATCATACCACGAGTCACAAACAGTCAGAGGGGGAAACAATGGTCTGTGAATACCAGTTCTCAACTATCAAGTACAGCGACCATTAATCAGTACATGCACGCTGTGGCTACCGTGCACAATGACCGACCAAAGTAGGCATATGTACTACATTTGACCGAAGAAATCCGTTGTGTGTGGTTAGCGTTGACAACTCATAATAGGAGTCACAAATAGTCAGAGGGGGAGACAATGGGTTGGGAACACCAGGCATCAACTAGCAAGCACAAGGACCTTCAATAAGTTGTGGCACGGTGTGGATACCATGCACGATGACCGGCCAAAGTAGGCATATGTCACTGACCATGACCAAATAATGTCACTAAGTGTGGTCAACTTTGACAACTCATAACACGAGTCACAAATGGACAGGGTGGAAGATAATGGTTTGTGAATACTAGTTATCGACTAGCAAGTACAAGTACCTTCAATATGTAGGGGCACAGCGTGGCTACCATGCACAGTGACCAACCAAAGTATGCATATGTCACTGACCATGACCAACGAATTTCACTTCATGTGGTCAGTGCTGACAACTCACAACATGAGTCACTGCCAGTCAGAGGGGGGTAACAATTGTTTGGGAACACTAGCTGTTGAATAGAAAGCACAACCTTTAATATGTAGTAACACGGTGTGGTAACCATGTACAGTGACAAACCAAAGTAGGTATATGTCAAAAGCCATGAGCAAACGGATTTCACAGTGTGTGGTCAACGTTGAAAACTCATCACACGAGTCACAAATGGTCAGTGGGGGAAACCATGGGTTGGGAACACTAGTTATCAACTAGCAAGTAGAAATATTTTCAACAAGTAGTGGCACGGTGTGACTAGCGTGCACAGTGACCAACCAAAGGATGCACACGTCACTGACTATGACCGAAGAAGTCCACTATGTATGGTCAACATTGACAACTCATAACACGATTCACAAATTGTCAGAGGGAGAGACAATGGTTTGGGAACCCTATGTATTGACTGGAAAGGACAAAGAACTTCAATATGTAGTGGCATGGTGTGGCTACTATGCACACCAAACAACCAAACTAGGCATATGTCACCGACCATGATGAAAGAATTTCAATATGGGTGGTCAACATTCACCAATCATAACAAGAGTCACAAACGGTCAGAGGGGGAAACAATGGTCTGTGAATACCAGTTCTCAACTAGCAAGTACAGCGGCCTTCCATCATTGTAAGCACATTGTGGCTACCATGCACAATGACCGACCAAAGTAGGCATATGTACTACCTTTTGAGTGAAGAAATCCGATGTGTGTGGTCAGCGTTGACAACTCATAATTCGAGTCACAAATGGTCATAGGGGGAGACAGTTGTTTGGGAACACTAGGTATCAACTAACAAGCACAAGGACCTTCAATAAGTTGTGGCACGGTGTGGATTCCATGCACGATGACCAACCAGAGTAGGCATATGTCACTGACCATGACCAAATAGTGTCACTAAGTGTGGTCAACTTTGACAACTCATAACACGAGTCACAAATGGTCAGGGTGGAAGATAATGGTTTGTAAATACTAGTTCTCGACTAGCAAGTACAAATACCTTCAATATGTAGTGGAACAGCGTGGCTACCATGCACAGTGACCTACCAAAGTATGCATATGTCACTGACCATGACCAACGAATTTCACTTCACGTGGTCAGTGTCGACAACTCACAACACGAGTCACTGATATTGAGAGGGGGGTAACAATGGTTTGGGAACACTAGCTATCAACTAGAAAGTACAAAGATCTTCAATATGTAGTGACACGACGTGGTAACCACGTACAATGTCAAACCAAGCTAGGCATATGTCACTGACCATGACCACAGAATTTCAATATGAGTGGTCAACGTTCACAACCCATAACATGAGTCACAAATGGTTAGAGGGGGAAAAAATGGGTTGGGAACACTAGTTGTCAACTAGCAAGTACGAAGAACTTCAACAAGTAGTGGCACGGTTTGGATAGCGTGCACAATGACCAACCAAATTATGAATACGTCACTGACCATGACGGAAGAAACCCAGTATGCGTGGTCAACATTGACAACTCATAACACGAGTCACAAATGGTCTGAGGGAGAGACAATGGTTTGGGAACCCCATACATGGACGAGAAAGGACAAATAACTTCAATACGTAGTGGCACTGTGTGGCTACTATGCACACCAAACAACCAAACTAGGCATATGTCACTGACCATGACCAAAGAATTTCAATAAGGGTCGTCAACGTTCACCAACCATAACACAAGTCACAAACGGTCCGAGGGGGAAACAATGGTCCAGGAATATCAGTTCTCAACTAGCAAGTATAACGCCCTTCAATGAGTAGTAGCACGATGTGGCTACCATGCACAATGACCGACCAAACAAGGCATATGTACTGCCTTTGCCCAAAGAAATCCCCTGTGTGTGGTCAACGTATACAACTCGTCATACGAGTCACAAATAGTCAGAGGGGGAAACAATTGTTTGGGAACACCGGGTATGATCTAGCAAGCACAATGACCTTCAATACGTTGTGGCACGGTGTGGATACCATGCACGATGACCACCCATTGTATGCGTATGTCACTGACCATGACCAAAGAATGTCACCATGTGTGGTAAACTTTGACAGCTCATAACACGAGTCACAACTTGTCATAGTGGAAGATAATGGTTTCTAAATACTAGTTATCGACTAGCCAGTACAAATACCTTCAATATGTAGCTGCCGTAAGAGGCAACACCTCCTGTTCCCGATGTTCTGCTGCAGCTGCTGGTGGTGCTGACACTCCGGGCGCCACGCCTGGTACAGCTACGGCAAGAGGCAGCACTTCCTGATACTGCTACTCTGCTGCTGTTGCTGGTAGCGCCCGTGCCTTGGGTGTAGCACTGGCTGCAGCTGCCGCATGAGGCAGTCCCTCTTGATCTTGCTGCTCTGTTGCTACTGCTGGTGGCCCCTGCTCCTCGGGCGTAGCGCCGACTGCAGCTGCCGTAAGAGGCAGCATCTCATGTTCCCGCTGCTCTGCTGCAGCTGCTGGTGGCGATGGCACTCCAAGCGCCGCATCGGGTGCAGCTGCCGTAAGAGGCAGCTCCTCCTATTCCCGCTGCTCTGCTGCCGCTACTGGTGGTGCTGACGCTCCGGGCGCCATGCCTAGTGCATCTGCCGGTAGAGGCAGTACTTCCTGTTTTTGCTGCTCTGATGTTGCGGTTGGTGGCGCTGACGCTTCGGGCGCTGAGCCAGGTGCAGCTGCCGCAAGAGGCAGCACTTCCTCATCCCGCTGCTCTGCTATTGTTGCTGGTGGCGCCTGCACCTCGGGAGCGATGAGGATGTAGCAAAGGTCTTCCGGTGTCAAGAGATGGGCGGCTTGTTCACCAACTTTGGCTCGAGACCGACGAGCAGCGGAACTGGTGGTGTATGCTCTATTGACAGACAGAAAAGGGAACATGAAGCAGAGCCAGTTTCTGGAGTCAGAAGAGTAACGACTTGTGCCCCCAGTTGGCTCGAGACCGATGAGCAGGAAGGCTGGTGGTTTCCGATATCCTGACGGCAAACACGGCTTCTGCTGCTACACAGAACAAGAAGGCGGCGCGAGGGAGCGGCTGGAGGAAGTGATGCAGGATGAACTAGGAGGAGGTTGCAGGCTGAGGATGAGGACAAGCTGAGAATTTGTTAGCGGAATGCGAGAAGCGTCAAAGTGATAGGTAGGAAAGCGGGAAGTAGCAGGAAGCTTTGATGAAGCTGGTGACAGAAGGCGGCTCAAGAGCTCCTGGTAGCTTTTGACGGCAGGGAATCACGAGACGTTTGCCATGGGTGTGAGACTGAATGCAGGTTTCGGTACAGTGATGAGGGCCGCCAAAGCTTAAGAAGTGGTCGATAGGACATTGCTGACGTCAGTCGCGGTGGAAGCCGTGGGAATGCAGGCGAGGAGAGTCATAGAGGGCTAGGATGCTCAATCCTTCTCGCGTTTGGTAAGAAGATAGGGAGTGTGGTTGACGTTGCGGTTATACTGAAGCGGATAAAGGACGGTGGCGAAAACGGCAACAGTCAGAAGTGAGAGCTGCTGGCCGGAGCAGCACTGAGGACAGCGAGGTGACGGCTTGGTCAGAGATCATAAGGCAATGTTGACTGATGCTCTGATACCATGTCAGAATAATGGAGCAAGCGGAATTTGTGGTGGCAAAGCAAGTAGAAGCAAACAGGTATATAGGTCAGCAGCGAGGAGCTGATTGGGATTGGGAGTTAGTCCGAGCCAGAGTGTTGGCAGGTTGCTTGGTGAGCACGAAAGAGGGCTGAGGTCGGCCTTTGAGTTCGGTGAGAAGGTCGAGACAACGAGTGAAGGCACTGGCTGATGCAAAGCAAGGGTGATGGAGCGAAGTGAAGGAAGGAGGCTCAGAAAGGGTGGCAAGAAAGGATAGACAAAAGATAAACAGAGCGAAGGCATGGCAACGAAGTTACGGAACTAAAAGGGAACATAGTCAAGACAACTGTTTACTTCAAGAGAATGAACATCCTCAGTAGTTTATAACAGAACATGTGGTGAAAACTCCTTCGCCACTGTGGCAGAGTACATATTGTCCATCATTAAAAATCTGGGGTACAATCTCTGCCACAATGAGCCAAACCTTCAACGAAGAACAACTGCCCTGACGGATTCACGGAGGGTGTCAAAATAGGTGGATCCGACAGGGCAAACCAATAATCAGGCTTGACCATTCGTGGAGAACCACAACTTCCATTGGACATTCTGAGTAGTCTCAATAAGGGTTCAGCTTCAGCGTGAACCACCTCGGTTGACCCTGACATGAACCGTTGGGGACAGGATCCGACCAACGGCACGATAACGAGTTATCCCCTAATAAGCGGCACATCCGCAAGCAGGTCTGGCTAGTGCACAATAAGCTGTGTTTGTTACTTGTTTCTATTTTGACTCGTTGCTATAAGGAGGATGTTCATCCCCTCCTAGTTTAACCGAGAATAATTATTGTCATCCGTTCGCCGTTGGTTCCGTGACTTCGCCGCCGTGTCTTCGCTCTACTCGCTCATCGCTCATTCTGCTCTCGCCATCCACTCTCAACTCACGACTCCTTGCCCCGTCACTCCAACTCCTTTGCTTAGCACTCATCAACCCATCACTCTCGCTTTGCCTCAACTTTCTCTCGTTGGCTACCTGTCTACCTCGCACCTCAGATCGACACATCCTTCTCTTTGAGATTCTATGACTAATGTCTTGCAACGTCTCACGCCTCCCTACTTCTGTCACTTCTCTGAAATGCTTTTGCATACCTCATTGCTTCTGACTGCTTCAGCCATTACGGTCTCCCCTCGCTGCATTCTTCTAACAAAGGAGGACAAAAGCAAAGCAACGGCTTCTTTCCGCAACCCGGACGCTGTTGCGACGTGGTCGTAGTTATTGGGGCGGCTCGCCTCTAAGTCCTCGATTGTGACCAACAATCCGTTGGCAAGGTGGTTCATGTTCGCTCGGTGCGAATCCTGAACATTATTGAGAGCTCAGATTGTTTTCAGGGATTAGGTCAGTGTTCACTTTGTCTCCAATATTCTGACCATCACATATCACTCTTCGTCGCATATCAACCCCTGTCACATATCAATCCCCGTCAAATATCAATCCCCGACGCATATCAACCCCAGTCGCATATCAATCCCATTGCTTAACAACCGCCATTGCATATAGACCCCCGTCGTGTATCAACCCCCATTGCATATCAACCCCCTTTGCAAACAAACCCCCATCGCATATCAACCCCCATCGCATATCAACCCCCGTTGCATATCACCCTCTATCGCATATCAATCCCCTTATCATATCAACCCCCGTCGTGTATCAATCCTTGTCGCATATCAACCCTTGTTGCATATCAAACCCCATCGTACATCAACTCCCATCGCATATCGACCCCAATCCCATATACAACCCCGTCGCATATCAACCCCCATCGCATACCAATTCCCTTCCCATATCAACCCCCGTCCCATATCAACCCCCGTCGCATATTAATCCCCGTTGCATATCAATCCCCGTCGCATATCAACCCCCGTCGCATATCAAACCCCGTCACAAATCAACCCCATCGCATATCAACCCCCATTGCATATCAATCCTCGTCGGGGTTGCAGGAGAGGAGTCGGTTGTTCGTGGGGTGCCGGCAGCGACTGACGGAGAACGTTGGGGAGACATCGTGGGCAAAACGTGTAGTCTCTCTCAGGGGCAGTCGCCTCTGCTTCTGGCAGAGTCGGATCCCCGCGGGGGAATCCCGCTAAGTGTTGAGCGGAGATAGCACAACGCGACGGTACGATCGCATAGTGAGCCCGGTGTGGGGCTCTGTCCGGCCTGCGGGTTCGGCGGACTGGGACCCGCAGTGCCGCACTGCCACTACGGGTCCGACGGCGATTTGGATTGCACGGAGGAAGTCCGGTATAGCTTTGTGGCTGCTCTGACTCCTCCTGTCCGACGTCGGCGGCGATACAGTATGCCAGATGAGCGACGACAAATAGTCGTCGTTGATTTGACAGCCTCATCGTTGTCGACGATGAGGCTGCCGAATCGATGGTGGGCAGGGCAGACCAATCCCCTGACCTGCCCATTGCCTGGCAGTGGCAGCATGGCAGGCAATCGATCACGAGGGTAGTTCGTTGGATTGCCATCGTCCGTCGGATGGCAATCCGATGCAATTCTGTGATGCCAGTGCATTACCTTGGATGGCATCCGAGGAAATGCGCTGGCCGCGCCATGCCAGGGTTCGATTCGCCATGGATGGAAAATACAGCCCACATCACTTTCGGATGCACTGGCAGTGCCAACTTGACACTGCCAGTGCATCTGAACATGCTTCCTCTGTGTGCATAATGCACGCAGTGTGTGCATTATGCACGCACAGTGTGCGGTGATAGTGCAAAGTCGGGGGTTCGACCCGGATCCCTCGCCATTTCCCCCTACCCCCCTCCCCCCCGCCACTGATGGATGGAACCGCGGTTCCATCTCGGTTCCAGCTCCTCAGAATGGAACCGCGGTTCCAATGCGGGAACCGGAACCGCGGTTCTGGACCGCGGTTCCGTACATTTGGTGTGCACCCTTAGATTTATATGCAATGGCGATTGATATGCGACGGGAGATGATTTGTGACGGGGGTTGATATACTGGGGTTGACATGCGACAGAGGATGATATGCGATGGGGGGTTTTATATGCGACAGGGATTGATTTGTGGCGGGTGTTGATATGCGAGGGGGAGGGATATGTGACAGGGGTTGATATGCGACAGGGATTGATATGCGTCGGGAATTGATATGCGATGGGGGTTGATATGGGACAGGGATTGATATGCGATGGGGGTTGATGTGCGACGGGGGTTGATATGCAATGGGGGTTGATATGTGATTGGGGTTGATATGCGACGGGGAGTGATATGTGAAGGAGGCTGATATACAACATGTTCATATGTGACAGGGCGTGATATGTGACGGGGTTTTGGATGTGACGGGGAGTGATATGCGATGAGGCTTGAGATGCGAAGGGTTTTGATATGCGACATGGGTTGATATGCAAAGGGAGTTGATATGCGACGGGGATTAATATGGGACGTGGATTGATATGCAACGGGGGTTGATATGCGACAGGGAGTTATATGTGACGGGGGTTGATATGCGACAGGGGTTAATCTGCGATGGGAGTTGATATGTAAAGGGGATTGATATGCAAAAGGGGGTTCTATGCGACGGGGGTTGATATGTGATGGGGATTGATATGCGACGGGGGTTGATATGCGGAAAGGGATTGATACGCGATGGGGGTTGATGTGCGACAGGGAGTAATATGCGACGAGAATTGAAATATGCGACGGGGATTGATATGCAATGGGATTCGATATGCGACGGGGATTGATATGCAACGGGGGTTGATATGCGAAGGGGGTTGATATGCAAAGGGGATTGGTATGTGACGGGGGTTCATATGTGACAGGGAGTGATATGTGACGGGGATAGATATGCAACGGGAGTTAATATGCGACGGGGGTTGATATGCGACAGGGGTTGACATGCGGCAGGGGTTGATATGCGATGGGAGTTGATATGCAACAGGGGTTGATGTGCGATGAGTGTTGGTATGCTAAGGGGATTGATATGCGGCGGGGGTTGATATGCAAAGGTGGGTTGACATGCGACGGTGGTTGATATGCGAAGGGGATTGATATGCGACCGGGATTGATATGCGACGGGGAGTGATATGTGACAGGTATTGATGTGCGACAGGGAGTGATGTGTGATGGGGGTTGATATGCGATGGGGGTTCATATGCGACGGGGAGTGATATGTGATGGGGATTCATATGCAACGGGGGTTGACATGCGACTGGGGTTGATATGGGATGGGGGATGATATGCACTGGGGTTTGATATGCGACGGGGTTGATATGCGACGGGGGTTGATATGCGAAGGGGATTGATATGCGACGGGCAGTGACATGCAATGGGGATTGATATTTGACGGAGGTTGATATGCGGCGGGGGTTGATATGCGACGGGGGTTGATATGCAACAATCGTTGATATGCGAAGGGTGTTGATATGTTTTGGGGGTTGATATGCAAATGGAGTTGATATACGACGGGGGTTGATATGCAAAGGGGATTCATATATGATGAGGATTGATATGCGACGGGGGTTGATTTGTAACAGGATTTGGTATGCGACGGGGGTTGACATGGGACGAGGGTTGATTTGCAAGGGGAATTGATATGCGACAGGGGTTGAGATGCGACATGGATTGATACGTGACAGGGAGTGATATGTGACGGGGGCTGATATGTGACATATGTTGATATGCAACGGGGTTTGACATAAGACGCGGATCGATTTGTGACGGGGGTTGATATGTGACAGGGGTTGATATGCGATGGGGGTTGATATGCGACGGGGATTGATATGTGACGGGTGTTGATATGTGACGGGGGTTGATATGCTATGGCAGTTGATATACGACGGGGGTTGAGATGCGATGGAGGTTGATATGTAATGGGGGTTGATATGCGATGGGGGTTGATTTGCGACAGGGGTTGATATGCGACAGGGTTTGACATGCAACGGGGGTTGATATGGTACGGGGGTTGATATGTGACGGGGTTTGATATGCGATGAAGGTTGATATACGACGGGGACTGACATGTGAGGGGGGTTGATATGCGATGGGGAGTGATATGTGAAGGGTGTTGATATGCGACGGGGATTGATATGCGACGGGGGTTCATATGCAACGGGGATGGATATGTGACGAGTGTTGATATGCGACGGGGGTTGACATGCGACGGGGAGTGATATGTGACAGGGATTGATATGTCATGGGGAGTGATATGCGACTGGGATTGATATGCAATGGAGCTTGGTATGAGACGGGGGCTCATATGGGAATCGGATTGATATGTGACAGGGATTGGTACGCAAAGGGGAATGATATGCGACAAGGTTTGATATGGGACTTGGGTTGATATGCGAACGGGATTGATATGCGACCGAGGTTGATATGCGTAGGGGATTGATATGTAACAAGTGTTGATATAGGACGGGGAGTATTATGCAACAAGGATTGATATGCGACAGGGATTGATATGCGACAGGGGTTTATACAGGACAGGGATTGATATATGACAATATGCACTGGGGGTTTAGATGCAAAGGGGATTAATATGCGACGGGAGTTGACATGCAACGGGGAATGATATGTGACAAGGATTGATATGCGACGGGGATTGATATGCGACGGAAATGGATATGGAACAAAAATCGACATGCAACAAGGGTTTATATGCGACGGGGGCCGATATGCGAAGGGGATTGATATGAGACGGGGGTTGATATGCGAGGGTGGTTTATATGCAACCCCCCAGCCACCACCCTTCACTTTGCACCATCACCCTTGCTTCGCATCAGCCAGTGCCTTCACTCGTGGTCCGGACCTTCTCACCAAACTCAAATGCAGACCTCAGCACTCTTTCGTGCTCACCAAGCAGCCTGCAAGCTCTCTTGCTCCGACTAATGTCTGATACCAATCAACTCCTTGTTGCTCATCTACATACCTGCTTGCCTCTACTTGCTTCTGCCATCACCAATTCCGCTTGCTCTATTCTCCTGACATGGTACTAGAGCATCGGACATTATTGCCTTGTGATCGCTGACCAAGCTGTCACCTCGCCGTCGTCATCGCCGCTCCTTCCAGCAGCTCTCACCTTCGACTGTTGCCGCTTCCGCCACCGACCTTCTTCTGCCTCACTGCAAGTGCAATGTCAACCACACTCACAATCTGCTCATCAAACGCGAGAAGGATTGAGCATCCTGGCCCTCTATGAATCTACTCGCCTGCATTTCTGCTGCTTCCCCCGCGACTGACGTCAGCAATGTCCTATCGGCCACTTCTTAAGCTTTGGTGGCCCTCATCACTGTAACCGAAACCTGCATTCAGTCTCACTCTCGTGGCAAATGTCCAGTGATTCCCTGTTGTCAAAAGCTACCGGCAGCTCTCGCGCCGCCTTCTGTCACCAGCTCTGTTGAAGCTTCCTGCTACTTCCCGCTTTCCCACCTATCACTTTGTCGCTTCTCGCATTCCGCTAACAAATTCTTAGTTTGTCCTCGTCCTCAGCCTGCAGCCTCCTCCTTTTTCATCCTGCATCATCTCCTCGAGCCGCTCCCTTGTGCCGCCTTCTTGTTCTGAGCAGCAGCACAAGCCTTGTTTGCCATCACAATATTGGACACCACCAGCCATCCTCCTTGTCAGTCTCGAGCCAACGGGGGCCACAAACCGTCACCCCCTGACTCCAGCAACTGGCTCTGCTTCATGTCCCCTTTTCTGTTTGTCAGGATCACAGACACCACGAAGTGTGCTGCTCATTGGCCTCGAGCCAAAATTGGTGGAACAAGCCTTCCATCTCCTGAGACCGGACAACCTTTGCTACATCCTCATCGCTCTCGCTAACATCATTTTCTTCTATGTTGCGTTAGCATCAGCCTCTCGCTGCGTTGCCTCCTCCCTTGTACCTCTCCTCCTCTACATCATCTTCATCTTCAGCATCATTGGTTTCAGCATCTGTGGCTGGTACAAGGATCTGCAGGTACCAACAATATACCCCGTGGCAGAGTTGTGCCAGAGCTATGCCAGAGTTGTGCCAGAGTTGTGCCAGGGTTGTGCCAGGGATATGCCAGAGTTGTGCCAGATTTGTGCCAGAGTTGTCCCAGAGTTGTGCCAGAGTTGTGCCTGAGTTGTGCCAGGGTTGTGCCAGAATTGTGCCAGAGTTGTGCCAGAGTTTTGCCAGAATTGTGCCAGATGGTGACAGAGTTGTGCCAGATTTGTGGAGGACTTGTGCCAGAGTTGTGCCAGAGTTGTGCCAGAGTTGTGCCAGAGTTGTGCCGAATTTGTTGAAGAGTTGTACAAGAGCTGTGCCAGAGTTGTGCCACATTTGTGCCATAGTTGTGCAAGAGTTGTGCCAGGGTTGTGCCAGAGCTGTGCCAAAGTTGTACAAGAGTTGTGCCACAGCTGTGCCAGAGTAGTGCCACAGATGTGCCGGAGTTGTGCCAGAGTTGAACCAGAGTTGTGCCAGAATTGTGCCAGAGTTGTGCACGGGTTTTGCCAGACTTGTGCCACAGTTGTGCTAGAGTTGTGCCAGAGTTGTGCCAGAATGGTGCCAGAGTTGTGCCAGATTTGTGCCTGAATTTTTCCAGGGTTGTACCAGAGTTGTGCCAAAGATGTGCCAGAGATGTGCCAGAGATGTGCCAGAGTTATGCCAGAGTTGTGCCAGAGGTGTGCCAGAGTTGTGCCAGGGTTGTGCCAGGGTTGTGCCAAAGTCGTGCCAGACTTGTGCCAGAGTTGTGCCAAAGTTGTGCCAGAGTTGTGCCAGAGTTGTCCCAGAGTTGTGCCAGAGTTGTGCCAGAGTTGTGCCAGAATTGTGCCTGAGTTGAGCCATTGCTGTGCCACATTTGTGCCAGAGTTGTGCCAGAGTTGTGCCAGACTTGTGCCAGAGTTGTGCCAGAGTTGTGCCAGAGTTGTGCCAAAGTTGTACCAGAGTTGTGCTAGAGTTGTGCCAGATTGTGACAGAGTTATGCCAGAGTTGTGGAAGAGTTGTGCCAGAGTTGTGCCATAGTTGTGCCAGAGTTCTGCCAGAGTTGTGCCATAGTTGTGCCGGACTTGTGCCGTAGTTGTGTACGAGTTTTGTTAGGGTTGTGCCAGAGTTGTGCTATAGTTGTGCCAGAGTTGTGCCAGAGCTGTGCCAGAATTGTGCCAGAGTTGTGCCTGACATTTTCCAGAGTTAAACCAGAGTTGAGCCCGATATGTGCCACGGATGTGCCAGAGATGTGCCAGAGTTATGCCAGAGTTGTACCAGAGTTGTGCAAGAGTTGTGCCAGGGTTGTGCCAGAGTTGTGCCAGATTTGTGCCAGAGTTGTGCCAGAGTTTGGCCAGATTTGTGCCAGAGTTCAGCCAGAGTTATGCCATAATTGCGCCAGAGTTGTACCATTGTTGTGCCACAGTTGTGCCACATATGTGCCAGAGGTGTGCCAGAGTTGTGCCAGAGTTGTGCCAGAGTTGTGCCAGAATTGTGCCAGAGTTGTGCCAATGTTGTACCCGACTTGTGCCGGAGTTGTGCCAGAGTCGTGCCAGATTGTGACATAGTTATGCCAGGGTTGTGGAAGAGTTGTGCCAGAGTTGTGCCATAGTTGTGCCACAGTTGTGCCAGAGTTGTGCCAGAGTTGTGCCAAAGTTGTGCACGAGTTTTGCCAGAGTTTTGCCAGAGTTGTGCTAGAGTGTGCCAGAGATGTGCCATGGTTGTGCCTGAGTTAAGTCTGAGTTGTGCCTGAGTTTTGCCAGAGTTGTACCAGAGTTGTGCCAGAGATGTGCCAGAGATGTGCCAAAGTTGATCCAGAGTTATGCCAGAGTTGTGCGAGAGTTTTGCCAGAGTTGTGCCAGAGTTGTGCCAGGGTTGTGCCAGAGTTGTACCAGATTTGAGCCAGAGTTGTGCCAGAGTTGTTCCAGAGTTTTGCCTGAGTTGTGCCAGAGTTGTGCCACAGTTGTGCCACAGTTGTGCCAGAGTTGTGCCAGAGTTGTGCCAGAGTTGTGCCAGAAATGTGCCAGAGTTGTACCAGATTTGTGCAACATTTGTGCCAGAATTGTGCCAGATTTCTGCCAGGGATGTGCCAGAGTTGTTCCAAAGTTGTGCCAGAGTTGTGCCAGACTTGTGCCAGAGTTGTGCCAGAGTTGTGCTAGAGTTGTGCCAGAGTTGTGCCAGAGTTGTACCAGAGTTGTGCCAGAGTTGTGCCAGAGTTGTG